>CAJQZM010039160.1:0-24230 GCA_907164665.1 Colias nastes | reverse complement strand
GGTAACAGCCTCACAAAGGTAACTTTGTGAGTGCTCATGGGCGGTGGTGATCACCTCACTAGGTGACCCACCTGCTCCGTTACCCGCTCTATTATAAAAAAAAAAAAAAAAAAAAAAAAAATCTATCTTTGTTAAACAGACACGCACCCCCTCCCCCCCTAAAACAACTCACGTAATTTATGGACGCCCCCTTACAATTTACAATACTAAACTATATTTTTTAAAATTTGTGTGTATTTATTATTTTTAAAATTGAAATATATTACTAAACTTTATTTTGTTAAACAGACACGCTATCCCGTCTCCCGTCGCTGGGCGGGGACCCGGGCACGCGTCGCGCCACGCTGCGCGCGCTGATGACACGGCGCGACTCCGTGCTGGCGGAGCGGCGCCGCTCGCAACTACAGCCGCGCGACTCCGCGTATATGTACGACGAGCCGCTGGTGGACGTGAGTGTACTGCTCCTCCTTAAGGGGCTGATAAGAGCAAACTTAACAGTGATTGCGCTCTCCTTTACTCCCATACAATTGGACAGTGTGCGCAAACGAGAGCGCAATATCACTGTTACTTACTTGGCGGGGCCAGGTCGTAGAAGAAAATAATAAGAAAATATGTGATTTAAGGAAAAGTGTGGGTCATATGCGAAATGTGACTCGTTAGAGTTTCAGGTATGAATATGTTGACTTCGTGTTTTAAATTGCAGACCAGTACGTCAAAAAAATAAAGACATAGAATCGTTTAATGATGATTTTAAGACCAATCTTTGCAATTATTTTCTATCGAGCCGATTTCGTCCAGTTATGTATCGAGTCCGTCCACGTTCTTCGAAATATGATGAATATTAACATATATTTTTTTTGGTGGGCTAGAATAAATATCTTTTCTTAAAAAACTGCTCAAATAACTTCAATTTGGTGTTGTCAGCCCCTTAAGTCGAATTCCTCACTGCTGAGTCGTGCAGGGTCGTGATCATTTTGGAGTTGTGATTTCTTAGTTATTTTACGCCATTTGTCTCGATCTTCTGCGATGTGGATAGCTTCAGGTGCGCTTGTTTCTACGGTCGTTTTAATTTAGTCTGACCGGCGCATTGGAATGCGGCCTCGAGGCCTTTTCCCTTCTACCCTGCCAGTGAGAAGGACTTTCTCCAGGTTGTTTCCCCTCTTTCTTGCAATATAACGTGTACAGTGGCGGCTCGGAACATCGAACGATCTGATGCGCAGAAAACAATTTTAAATATTACCGAAACGTTTACGGTCGGTTAAATATGAAGTTATCTGAATGTCAAATAACTATTCACTTCATATACTTACACATATATATTTTGAGATTCAAAATTATATGTAAGGTTTTAGAAACGAACAATTTTTATTGACAAAAACATTTTTTTTTATATTAATCACTATTAAACTAAAACATAGATGCGTGTGAATGTAAATTGAATAGTAATAATAATCAAACAGAAAATTAGTTTTGTCGTCAATGACCGCGCGTAATATGAAGATTGTCCATAATCACGCAATTTTTAAATTATTTTTTAAATGTAAGTAATTATCTAATTACAATATTTTTAATATGCACTTTGTTTGTATTCAGATTATACTTTCAAATTCTACAATTTATTCAACTTTATTTTTTTTAGTAACGCTTTTGAATCATTATGATACACACAAATGATTAAAAAGGTTGCTTTTTAGCTAGTAAGTCTGTAATCGCCCTATTTTAACATATTTTTTTACATATATATAAAACAATATCATAATATAATAATAATGATACTTGACTTGTATAATTAAACTCTGTAATGCAATCAGGAATTTTATTATAAAATCAATCATCTCGTATTTTATATACTCTAGAAAGCCGGAACAGTCAGGTTTTGTTCCTTGTCTCATAAAAATGTCTATCACCTAGTCTCGTGCATAAGTCTATGTTACTGTGTACATTGTACATGTATAATGTTATTAAACTGCACTACCAATTTAATAACATTATACTTATCCTGACGGCTAATTGGTTGTCTGTTAATTTTTATTTTTTTTTTATTTAATCTTACACTTTTCTTTTAGTTTATAAATTGACTAAATTACACGACTGAAAGAGATTAAGAGCTAGCGCGCAAGAGCAACTTTTGTCTCCGCAACTATTTTGTCTCTCCCATCAACTCTATGGGGAGTTGCATCGGTACGTGCGCGCACTTTCTTACTAGCCCATGGAGTTGATGGGAGAGACAAAATAGTTGCCGAGACAAAAGTTGCTCTTGCGCGCTAGCTCTTATGGCTTTGCAAATGATATGCGGGTGAATCACAAGCGTTACCAAAATCTAGTTGAATAAATAAATTTTTCAATCGTATAGACCTATCTAATAAACTAATAATTCTCTAGATAAACATGGTCGGTCGAGCCAGCATGCCCTTCAACAAAGGCTACGAGCCGGCCCTCGACAGCGAGGAGGACACGCCCCTACCGCCCAGACGCAGTACTGTGAGATTTCGGGAACGCGAGAGTTACATGTGATAACGATAAGGCATTATTTATTGGTGGGATCTGCTACGAATAAATGATTGGATGGGAAGTGTAAGAAAATAAAAGAAAAGAGAATGATGGTATTGAGGCTAGGTTGTAGGTATGTCAGGAAGTATAAGTGAGACAAAATATGTAAGAGAAAAACTTTAACAATACCGCGGGATTAGTTTCATTCATTTTCCCCAAATACATGATTAACATTTAGATTTTTTTTATAAAATATGTTATATCGTAATAAAATTTTCGATAAGACGTTAATGGTGCAAATAATAAAGAAGAGGCAAAGAATACACATGACCGGGAACATCGGTGACTAATTGCATTTTTAATTAAATTTACTAACAATAATAATAACAAATATGTAAATTTTTTGAATCATCTTTAAAATGTACTACTTCAATAACTCATTCATTTCATTCATTCGTTCATTTAGTTTGCCCAATTTTATAAGCAGGGAAACTAAAAGTAATATTATCTAGATATACGTCTTTAATTGTTGTAATATTTCACAATATGGACCTTGTACTGATTTTATAAATAATTTAATTGTGAATTTAATAACCTACTATTTACTAGAAAAAGTAAATCATGCGTTCTCAACACGAGAGATTTATAAAACCTCATTCACTGTTTACGAAAGAAATCTATGAAAGAAATATTTTAAGAGTGTACTTACGCTTCCTGTTTTATTCTTTATTCGCAGGGGATTTAAATTTGTGAAAAAGCAAACTATATTTTGAGTATTTGAAAAAGCTATCTTTTGAATTATTACTCTTTTTATATAAAACAAATGACGCAAGCCTTTATTCCCTGTGATGTTTTAATGAAATAAATTATTGAATTATAAGTGTTGTGTTTTTTTCAGTACTCCCTTTTTTATACCCTATTAGTAACTTAAAAAAGAAATTATTCTGTATCTATATTTTTATATTGATTAAATTACAGTTAGTAACTAGCTCTATACAAACTGATATTAGATTTTAATTAAAAACTTAAATTACACATTGATTATAATTTAACAGTTTTACTTGTTTTCTCGTCTTTGTTCTCTTAACGTTAAAAAATATAATTTTTTTTTCCCAAAAAAAGGTACATTTTTACCCAATTGAATTTTATAAAAAATTTACAATATATTAAAATCTCCAATACTACATGACTAACTTTGAATAAGGAAAAAACGCATCACGCAAAATATAACATGTTTAGTACCCGAAAATTGGTCAATAAAGCGCATTATTTGGCAAAAGAAGTTGAGTCAGTGAAGTGAGAAGTGACAGGTCGCGAGGGCTTAGCGCGCGAGTCGCGGACAGTGAGCGCGCGGCGACCCGACCACGCACCCGCGCACCATGCGCTACGACACCGCCTCGCGAGTGCACTCTCACCACATAAACATTATTCAGTGACACCCTTTACGGATTTCTCTTCCTTCTACCAGCTTCAAGGTAAGTGTTTAACTACATAATCGATAAAAAAAGAAGCTTCTCTTATAGCCTGACCTTTCTTCGAGGCTATCAGCTGCGAAAGTACAGCCAATTTGCATAATACCTTCTCAAATCAAACAAGGAACGTGGAAGAAAAACTGTTGTTTTAACACCAAGTTTCGCTTTCGAAAGTGCGAATCCGTGACTTAGTGTATGAAATCGTGATATAATTCAGCTAAGTAGGTTAAATATGAAAGACGTTTACGACATTACACTTTATAGCACACTTATTATTTAACATATTTCTTTCTTCACTAACGCCAATGCGATGCGATTTAAGTTTATCCTTAATATAGAATCAGGTGGTAGACCGTGCAATGCCAAACAAAAGTGAATGTAGGTTGTAAAGTTGATTCGACATAACGAGCGATATAAGTAAGAGTCAGAACCTTGTAATTATTGGAATTTAACTACCGTAATAATTGAAAGATTGATATAAACTATGAAGTATCACTTAATTTTTATTTTATCATCTCTATTATTGCTGCATCAGCATCTAATTGGTGTTGATTCAGAACTCCACTAATCACAAAATAAATTAAGGTTATTTAAAGTGAAATTAGTGAAACACGCTTTCTTGTACAGCACCCAAATGTATTCAAATTTTAAGAACCAAAATAAAGCAGACAGTATGTAAATTGATGCATATTTTAACATTTGGATTTTTGAAGCTTTGAACGTGGCAACCCTAAGACCTCGCAAGCATCCGGTTCCGACAGAGGGTCGTTCTTACTCGAAACAATTTTACATTTCCTTAATTAAAAAAATTACGTAATTAATACAAAAACAATGCATTGCGTATTAGCTTTTACCAAACGATTACGCTCCAAGAACAAGTTAACCTTTAATTATGCTTATGGCATTCATTAGATATAATGTGATGTTGTAATTTCTAATTACTAGTCGCTTCAAACTATTTAACAATTATGCGTACGTTGTATGTCCTCAAAATAAACTTATGTAATTTGTAAACAAAGATACATTACAGTTGGTGCGATCGGAGTTGTCGTTAACAAAGCTCATTGCGCCGCGTATTACTCAACGCTTTACTAAAATAATAAAATAGTAACGAGGCCAAGTCTGTGCATAAAATAGTTTTTGGAAACGGTTATTGTTACGTGTTATGTTCATTAAACAGTTACATGCATACCAACATTTCTGAACGAAAAGTCTGGGGAATTGATTTTATATGATTTTAATGTGTCATTATAAAGAACTGGAAATAGTTTCTTAATATAATTTCTAGAAGTGACTTGGCAGATAAATATTACTCCTATACCGAAAGTTTTGAGCTCTTTGGTAAGTAGTTGAATATAAAACTTATATGGGAATTGATATTAGCCAAATTTTATCACCAACCCAAGGTATTTAAGTGATATATTTGCGTGAAAACACTTAAGAATTTAAATTAATAATAATTATAAATGTAAATGTAGCTTCCTCGAAGCATTTATATTTGATTCATCTTGTGTTTTATAATTAAGGTCAAAGGATGATCAAATTGTCTATAAAAATTAGACCTCGCCTCATCAATCAGGGTGAACCAATAAAGATCAATATTAAAAGCGACAGCCTATAAACCTGTATCGTACGAGGTTTTTTGTAATAAACGTAGTATTGAGTCACAGTTGCAAATTTTCTATATCGAGAAAAATGTTTTTCCAATGAGAATATCTATAACAATAGGCTCAAAAGTGAAATCCGTTTGGATAGATTTGTCACAGGAACAGCACGGCTACAGTAATGTGAAAGAAATATTAAAATGAACTAATTTCGTAACGTTACAAAAGATACTTAACATGCACGAATTGTTGAGGATATTGCAGTTTCGCGTGTAACTACCTACAGGTAAATTAGCTTGGAGAAATTTTTGCATATGTAGTGGTGTGTATATTACTCAGATCTTAGAGCGCGTTTCCACTATATCGTTCTGGCCTATACAAAAATGTTTCGATATCCTAACATTACTATTTAATTTTATACTTATTCCTAGCAACACTTTTGTTTTCAATAAAAACAACTTTTAATTTGAAAGAAAATGGTTTTGACTTTATAAAAAAATATATCATTCAATTTCACGTCCTTGAGCAAACGACAAGGCGACTACCGTGAAACAATAAAATATCGTGTCCATTATAATTTGTTTCATAATTAATATTTGACCATAATAATTACGAAACAAAACAAATAAATAAATCGTCACTTGATAGTGGAAAGTGGAAACACGCACAAAACCATAATAAACCAGTTTACGCTGTCCGCAGGTGCCAAATGCAGTTGTTTGGTACCGTTAGAACATAAAGCACACATTTCATTCAAAAATTATAATTATTATGTACGTAGTTTAATTGATAAAGGAGAATGACCACGGGTGGTATCGGTAAAAAAAGGAGAATGACCACGGGTGGTATCGGTAAAATTTGAGTTGTGCCACGTATTCGTGATATTGTTAATTCCTATTTGTATTTATAATGATCATATGTATCACTATTAAGTCTTAATTATACCGGATAAATTGAAATAATATTAAAAGTTTGTGTTTTGAAACATGTATGACCACGTATGGAATCGGTAAAATACTAATTGTGTCACGTGTTCGTGATATTGTTAATTCCTATTTGTATTTATAATGATCATATTTATCACTATTAAGTCGTAATTATACCAAATAAATAGAAATAAAAGTAAAAGTTTTTGTTTTGACACATATATCTATCTCTCTTGCAAGCGTCCTGCGTCATATGTCATAGTTTCTATTTGAAATGAATCTTGAATGAATGTGTTCGACGCTAAGGTTCGACGCAATGTTCGACGTAATTTATTTTGAAATAGGTAATGTTTATTACGATTTACTTTTCACATTTGTCTTGTAAATTAAAATATTACCTATACGTAATAAATGTAAAACTTAACGTCCATCGTTAGTTTAAACTCGATAAAGTATTTTTTTGAAGTGTTGAATAAAACTATTGTTTTATTTTTATTGTCGCGAACTGCGGCTTATTTATATAAAAACTTTAGGTAATCGTTTCTAAAAGTACTAACATCAAGCTTTAAATTGAGCTATATTTCATCTTGACACAATAAGTTTGATTGCGATACCAAGTGCCATAGTCACTTGGGCAATCTCCTTTTGTATTTGTTGATTGTTGTTATTATTGTTATAATATTTGTTGAAGTGTTTAATTTGTGTGTAAGTGTTGTAACTTTGTATTGTTAATTCAAAATGGCTCCAGTGTTAAAACATGGTCGAGGCAAGCCTTTGACTTCTCAAACTAAAGAATTAAACTTTAAATGTCGTTTCTTTTTCAGGTTAGTAAATTTTTCATTTTAGTAACATTGTCATTTTGTAAAATCATGTTCATTTTGTAAAAGTTATACGTATGTTAAATGTGTAAATATTAAATTAAAGTCTCATCTTTTTCAGAGGAGAAACACATATAGTTTAATTTAAAATCCCATATTTATATAATATATATATATATAAAATAAAAACTAAAAATAAAATGTTGTTTTATTTTATTTGCTGACCATACACTACTACAAACGCAAAAATTTCTCCAAGCTAATTTACCTGTACTAATACGGTAATCGAGTTACCTGAAATTACAAGCCAAGATAAGCGTTAAATATGAGGAATTAACTTGTTTAACAAATTGAGAATTTATAATCCCATATTTTAAATTAGAATCATTATTTAAAATATGGGATTAAAAATTATATATTTCTTTAAAATATTGTTATTGGGTGTTGATTATATTATATTCATTTCTACGTATTGACGAGTTACGGCCCTAACTGCCGCCACATACAAAAGACATCAACGCACGTATATAGTTCACTTCATTTTAATACCAGTGTCCTTTGCGGTATCATCGTTCGTTTTAATAATAATTTAAATTATTTCTTCAATTAATAAATTAGAGATATGGTAATTAATTGATTTAATTGACATAATTTATGGTACGGTTATCGATTATTATTTAGTAGTAATAGGTAGTAAAGTTGACACATCCTACGTTTCTATATCTTAATACAAAATTAATAGATCTTTAGCTTTAAATACGAAAAAACATACATTTACCATTTGATACGCGGAATATAATAAATGCATATTACAGATACGTTAGACAAACTTGAATGTCATGCAATGTCTGTCAGCTTGTGCCTTGAAGACGCATTCAAGCGCTGCGGAAAGGTTACTGTAGGTATGTGAGCATGTTGTAAGGATATAATTATATTGAAACAAGATTTTCACCTTCAATTTGATTTTTACGATGTTAATCGAATTATGAAAAAAAATGTGAGTGAACATTTTCTTGGCATTATATCAAGTTTTTCTCTTTTGATTTAATAAATATGGCGATGATAGACATAGGCTATATTGTATTTTGGGGTCTTTAGGTATCAAATATTTATATTATGTTTCCTTGACCGAAGCGGAGATATAGGCAAGAAATACAAATAGAACTAATGACTTCATCCAATCCGTTTAAAATATCAAATCCATTATGAAGTTATTGTCTTATTTTAGTCTAACATGACGTAGTAAATATTTCTCATATTTTTACCAACAAATTTATAATATGTGTACATGAATATATTTTATCCAGTAATTTCAAGAAATATATGACATAACTTTCATACACAACTTTACCATAAATAAGGAGTACGTACCTATCTGTAAAAAAGCTCTAAGGATTTTGCAAACAAATTCACAAAGAATAAAGCATGAGTGGAATGCAGGGTTTTGCATCGTGACTCGTGTGGTTGTGTTATGGAGTAAGGGGGAGGCGGGACGGGGAGGGGGGCAGGCCGTCAATAGTGAAAGTAAGCACCAGTTAGTAATTAGCAGTAAGCTAACTCTACTTATCTACCAAGGCAGTTTGGAATTACGTTCCCTTTTAATATGATATACAGTAATAGATACTACTAATTAAATAAACGCTTATAAAAAATTGTCCATGAGTAGGTACCGAGATGAACGGCAAAATGAAATCAGTAGGTATAGTTTAGGTACCTAGAACAAAAAATCATAATAGGTATTAGTAGTAGTAGTCTGTAGTAGTATTGCCTAAAGAAGTTAGACAAATGGCAACGTATAAAACTGTTTACGTCGTATAATTTTGCCGTGTATAAAGCATTGACGTCTAATCGAAACGTGGAACAAAAAATATTGTTTATTTTTTTTACTATTCTGATTGGCTTATGCGGTAGTCGTGAGTCATTTTGGTCAATAGTTCCCACATGAACAATACATATAGTTGAGCGTATATTCTTAGGTCTAAGGTAGATCTTTGGTTTTATATTAAAGTAGTTCAACACCAAGGTAGGTTTATTATTGAATGGGCGCGGAAGTCGCTGACCTTGCGGCCGTCGGCGCGGACGCAGCCCTCGCTTCCACAGCCTACTATGTATTAAGAACAATAAAACCAATATCTTGCATTCAAAGATATATTGTATTACTTAGATACGATTGTAGCTATTTGCTCAAATGACAAATGCAAATTGACTACGTTCAAATAACGACTTTACTAGATAAATCAACAATAAAACTGTGTTATCTCTTAGTAGGTACCTACCTACTGGTGTTGTTATCATATACGATTACCAATTCAAAGATGAATATTGGTTTTATTAACCCAGGACCTCCTGGTGTAAAAATTAATTATGGATTTTACAATCCAAGTGTATATAAGGTTTCAAATTGTTACTTGGTATAAAACTCTTGAAAGAGACACAAGTTTTATGAAAATATTAAAATTATAAATAAAATCGACTCTACAACTAAAAGATACAATACAAGTATGTTTCATAATAACGTTATGCATAAATATGATAAAGGTATCTTCTTATTTTCAAGCATATAGAAATGAATACACAAAGTATTTGCAAGGGATAAATGACCTGCGAGGAATGCGCGATCTTTAAGTAAAATATGATTCACGCCATTGATATCTTAGATCACTGTAAGAAAATCTTTACAACTATTGTGTAGTTTATAAATAAATCTAATATTTTTTACTGTGGGTTTACCTGTACGTTTCATAATGTAATGAAAAGTATATTTTGAAATACAAAATGAACGAAAATTAACATTATTTGTAAATATTTATTGCGTATTACAATGTAAGCAGCTTTAAAATACTATGATATTTTTGAATATTTTAGCAATTCGCGATCCTCAAACAAATTATAAGTAGTAGAAGTCATTGAAAAACCGGTCTAACTCGCAATAATATTAAATCGAATAAGTTTTATGTATATTATTTTCATGCACGAATAACAGTTGAAAGCTAGTATTTGGTATCAATTATTCAATTGTTTAAAGGTTACATATATTAAGTGCTAGTCGCTTATCCCAGATTTCCCAAAAAATATTATTATTCAGTAAAGATGCAGCTTTTTAATCATCGAATAAATTTTATAATTGGTCGGGCATTTTTTGAGTGAAATCGTAACAAACATTTTTTTTGACTATTCAAATTACCCAATTTCTTTAAAACTCTACTCTCTAGTATCTATATTCATAGGTAAATTAGATGAGTAATTTTAGATTGCTTTTCTTTGGCTCGGTTTTATCCTTGTAAAAATAAAAGGTTCGAGAAGGTCATCTGCCCGTCGCTAACTTTTTTCTTGTTGTATTTTTATGATCTACATTAGAAACATTGCTTATAAAAATTAAATTCACATTCTTCAATATATCTTTTTAATTTTTTTATGTAGAATAATAAGGTTTCTCTACTAAACTTTCAGAGCTACACCTACAATGGCGACTTCCGGAGGGAAGTCTCGGCGGGAGGAGACCAGCGACAATTCAGACGACGAACTCTTGCCGCTCGCTAATGACACCTATGGCGGCAGGTACGTGACCAATTTAGTATAATCTTAATAGACATTGATTTTATTTTACGCTATTTTACTAAAGGAAAGTCTCAAAATCATGGTTACTAAGCTCATTGCAAAAAGAAATCTACGCAGTCGAGGTCGATATCGAGCAATTATCGACGCAGAATAGTATCTACGGATGTGTTATATAAACTAAGAATGAATATAAGCCTAATGAATGAAAGTTATTACGTTATCTTCAGTGGATACTTTTATAAGTAAATGGCATGATATCATTCGCATAACTCTGATGACACACTTAAAGCTATATGAGTAAGCCTTTGCAAATATTGTAACAGAAAAAAATCGATATCATATCATTATTATTATCTACATAAAACTTTAACGATTTTCTGTAAAAAAAACTAAAAATCTTTCAATATTACTGCATGAAGAAGAAGATAAGCGTTGTCTTTTTGTCTGCACTAAATGATTCTTTAGTTTCAACACACGCCGTCTACAGTATAATGTACAAGTGTGTCGTAATCGCATCATCAGAAGTTTGGCATCTTATTCTAAACAAGTTGTTTTAGGTTATATTATAAAACCTAATAATTTGCATATATACTATAATATTTAACGTTTATAATACATTGAACACTAAACCTAAATTGTTCAGTGTTCAAAACATATCTCTATGTTGAAATCTAATCATCATCTTCAAAAACTGTCACTTATGTTTTGTAAGATTAGTGTTTCTAATAATATTTCACACAAAGAACACAATTATTAGTGGCCTAGCGATTGGTCAGCGGCAGCCGGCCCGGAACCCGCTCAAATGCCAAGGTTGTCAACTCTGACGACACAACTTTCGATCGAGTGCGCTACATTTTTGCGCCCCACTTGTTTCCTGCGTTGAACTTACCGTTTAAGAAAATAGTTATGCACTACTTGGAACTAATGTAAATGAGAGCCAGATGCTATATCTAAATCTAAAGAACTTACAGACTTAGAAACGATTTAACTAACAAGAGAGACAGACATATTAGTAAATTTCAATAGTTTCTATCAAAATGTGTGATGGAATGAGTCATATAGTTAGGTAGTTTTTACGGAAATAAGATGTAATATCTTTATTGAGAAACATTTACCAAAATGCTATACATACTATGAAATCTACCTTCTTTAAACTAGTCTGCCATTAAAACAAGCTTGTGAAGCACACTGGCCGGGCACGGGGTCGATCGTGTTAAGAATATTTGATGACAACGGGTTTATTCTAGCTGTTGAGAATGAATTTAGAATTAAAAATAAGCATTTTAATACATTCCTATAAATACATATCTTAGCTCTGTTATATATAAAGTAAACATGAAAATCTTCACAGTCAATAAGAGCATGATTATTGGTACATATTGCGCAAGCGCAAAGAAATTCGGTAAAAGTGAAGAGAGTATGCACTTATGTATGATGGTCTGGTCAACGACCGGACTTCGTGTTTCAAGCCCAGATAGTACCTACTTTGCATACTAAAGTTATATGTATTGACCAACATGACGTATGATTATTAATTTAATATCGTTTATAATACGCTCGGAAAATACTTTTATATAAATATTATATAAAAACTATTACGCAATTTATTAATTACCTTATTACTTTTAATTCATTAATCTATCATTAAATTTTAATTAATTAAATTAAATTAATTAAAATTAAACACGGAATTCAAAAGATTTATAAATAAATTAGCAAGCTCGTAACATAAAGCTCTAAGGTAAGCTTAGTGAGTGGTTTTGCACCGCAATGACATTGAGAAGCCTTTTGTAACAAAGGTATTCATATGAGCTCGTAGACGAGAACCTAAGCCAGTCTAGATCGTGAGCGTTCAAAGGTCATATTTTTATTACGTTTTTGTATTTTTTCATACCAGGAATTTTAGATTTAGTTTTAAATGTTTTTAAATTAAAACTATCGTTGTTAATTTAAGAATTGCATCTGTTTGGTCTCTCAATTATTAAAACAGTCGGGGATTCGATGCTAGACAGACGATCGTGTAAAAATGTTTAATGATGATGATTTTACTAGGACCTCCTTTAAATCTATACTTAATATTATAAAGCTGAAGAGTTTGTTTGATTGTTTGTTTGAACGCGCTGATCTCGGGAACTACTGGTCCGATTTGAAAAATTCTTTCGGTGTTTGATAGCCCATGAATCGAGGAAGGCTATAGGCTATATATCATCATGCTAAAACCAACAGGAGCGGAGCAATGCGGGTGAAACCGCGGGGAACAGCTAGTACATTATACAAGTAAATACGTGTCTGGTTGTGTATTGTGAAAAAAAAACGTTCAAATGTTGTTTACATTGCATGACATTTATTTGTGTAGGTATAACATTATATGAATTGCATAATGTATATGCTACATTTGAACCGACTTCAAAAAAGGAGGAGATTTTCCATATAACTATATTTTTTGACGTTTGTTACCTCAGAACTGGGCGAATTGATTTTGATAATTCTTTTTATTTGAAAGTTGGTGCCTGCACTGCATTCTAAAGTACCTAACCAATGAAACCGATACAAGTTTATGTATAATACTACAGTACCTATATCTATAAAACCAGCAGATTTTGGAGCAGGTAAAATCCATCCATAAAACTGGGGTCATAACTTGAAATAAAAATCCAAGCAGACCACCTTCATTTATTCTCGAGAACAAAATAATAAAACATAGAACCCAGTTATTATAAAACTGAAAAGAATTATGCCAACAGGAGGAAACTTGTTTTATTATTGTATATTGTTGTAACATATAATATATTGGAATAAATATAATTTATTGTAATTAATAAAAACATAGAATACTTTCATTTCACATGCGTCCGTATTAATATCTAATTAACGAAGCGCGATATAATTTCACGTGCCCACTGCCGCAGAACGAAGAAATTGCACAGTGGTCTTCTTTCACGCGAGATGAGGACATATCTTTTTATTTAACATTTTTATTTTTATAACGATATATGAAAGAAGATTTTATAGGTTCAGAACTTTACTATTCAAGACATTAAAGCGTTTGCCTACAACACAGTAAATTATAAACTTTGTGTATTATTTTTTAATTATTTCTTTGAATGTTTGTCTTTTCTGTTGAGCCCCGAACGGCCAGATCCGACCGCGACACAATAGATTTTCTATTGTGTCTGTGATTCCGGGGCCTGATGGATTAAACTAAAATACAATTTGTGTTTTATTAGCACGAATAAACAAACGCCCTCAGTCCTCACTAATCCGTTTTACGAGTGCACTGACCGTCGTCCATTTTGAGATTTTCCTATTAGAGATAATTCGTTTAACATTTTGGTGCAAACACAGATATAAGATAATCTTTACTGCTTTTTAGCTAGATCTCTGTTTAGTCATAAAAAAGATACAATATAAAATTATATTTTATCTAGTAAAATGTACTGTAATATTAGGTACTACTAAAATAAAATACTTACTAAAATATAAATAGACAAAATTTGTCTAGATATTGTCGATACGCATTGATTTTTAAACGTCTCTTGATAATTTATCATCGTTATTGTTTTCGAGTGTACAAAATTGCGAATATGAAAAATTAATATTCAAGATTTGTCCGATGGACAACGTTAGCCACCGTTTGTCTTGGTGGCCACGCGCCGCCTCCACCAGTCGGTACAACGATCGCACCGTTTACTGTCCTCGATCAAATCAACTATGATTTATTAAATTATACTTCGGGATACTTTATACCATAGAAAATTTTATCGATTTAATTCGACAGTGTTCTATAAGTGTGTCGCAAACGATATGTGAGAAATAGAAAATGAGTGAGCACGACCGTAAAATTTATTATGAGAGACATGATCTGGAAGAACCTGTGTATATAGCGAACAATAATAACTCAATTTACAGCAACTATTGTAGCATTTACAGGTATCCTTCTATTTATATTTATTTAATTCATTTATTAATTTAAGCTTAATTTGTTATGAATATTTCATTACACGTAGGTACGCTCACAAATTAACTGGATTACAAGTAAACTTAGCAAAGTAAGTTATTTTAGAAAATAAATACAATTATTATAACAGTAAACTTAAACAGCGAATTATGTTTTTATGCGCTTATCCCTCACGCGTCCAACTATAAAATACAGATTTAGTTACACACAAACAATGTGCATAGGACGCGTGAAGGTTTAACAGTAGAAGAAAGCGGCGTGTGGGATATTTAAACAGGAAGACTCTAAGTACTCGTAATGTCGACAACTTTCTATTGTAACATTTAGCACGAATGGTGACGTCGATAAATGAATGATTGATATATAAATATATGTGTGTGCTAGTTATGATTTGTATGTCTTTATAACTAAAAATTCTTTTCCTACGTTTTAATTTTCGTACGTACGACCATTAAATAACCTACCTACCTATAATGATACTTTTCGTCCACAACCGTTTCATAATCAAACTCCTACATAACTGATAGTGAGATTTTTTTGACATTCGGTACGAGTACGATCTTAAATTATTTTTATACCCCCAAGTTAAAGGGTGTTAGCATAACTTTTGTCGCGTCAGCTGGTAAATAAATAAAATAAGTAAATAATTCACAATAGTGAATACTATCGGTATTGTTTTGTATCTCATGCAACTAACATTCTTCAGTACTCAACTAAATACAAGCATATCAAGATTGTGCGTTGAATACCAATAAGGAGATGGTTTGAATGAGACATTTGATAAACAAGATATTATTATTATTTGATATTCGCAATTTTGTATCCACCTACAATGCAATTGTAGTATGAAAAATTGGAGTAGACGAATTATTGTCAGTCGTTACATTCGCGACGTATAATTTATGATACCCTAACGGCTCATATTTTACGTAAGTCCCCTGTCACAACGCCGCCTGTACTATGTCGAAACCGGTATGCATTGTAACTCACAATTTGTAACATTGGCTACCTAAATTAGAGCAAACACAAAACTATTGAACAATTAATGTTAGCTATGGGACATTCATGCGAAATAGTGAGTAAAAACTGACGATTTTTCGTCTACACGATGTCTGAAACTTGTATTAATACAGCAAGTATTAGTCATTAACTACATACCTGTGTTTACAAATCGTGACAAGACATACAAATAATTTTTAGAATGTAATAAGTATTAATTATTTATTTATTAGAAGAGACCAGTCATCAACATAAAGAATTCTTCGTATTTCCGAGCTTTATATCTATAAATGAAACTCGTTTTAATCAATTTGTTCAATTCTATTTTAATGTTGTGTAAATAAACCATTATTTTGAAATATATCATGAACTAGTTATGAATTTTATTTAATTTATATTTTTTTCTTTTTTCAGCCAAAGAACAGTACAAGAAACGAAAGGATGGGACGTGTTCAGAGAATTTCCTCCGAAGCAGGACAGTGGGTCTATGGAAAGTCAAAAATGCCTAGAGTTCACAGTCAGGGTCCTCAAAATATTAGCGTATGCTGTTACCTTTATAGTAGTACTTGCTTCTGGAGTCATTGCAAAAGGACTTGTACTTTTTATGACCTCGCAATTAAAAAAAGATAGGAGATTAGCTTATTGTAATAGAAATTTAGGTAAGAATTGTAACATTTATGGTATCTTAAATTTATACAAAGTTAACTAAAATTATACTAATTGAATATTGATATTTTTCAGGTAGGGATAAACAATTTGTAGTAAGTTTACCGGACGAAGAACGAGTGGCGTGGATGTGGGTGATTCTGGCAGTTTTCGCTATCCCGGAAGTTGGAACTCTCATTAGATCCGTCAGAATATGTTTCTTCAAGTCAGTAAAGAAACCGAAGAGCATACACTTCGTAGTGGTAAGCATAAATTACACATGTACTTTCATTTTTCTATGCTGATTAGATTAAATTATTCACGTCGTATCATCTCATGAATTCTTTCTCTTTTAAGTGTATTAATTATTCAAAATCTCACGTGTTATGTTCTATTTTCAGGTGTTCATAGCGGAATCGCTTCATACGATAGGCTTGGCGTTACTATTTTTCAAAGTACTACCAGAGATAGATGTCGTAAAGGGAGCGATGATAACGAATTGCATGTGCATAGTGCCAGCTATACTCGGCTTACTGTCCCGCAACTCGCGAGATTCGAAACGCTTTGTGAAAGTTATAGTCGACATAGCCGCCATTGTCGCGCAAGTGACTGGCTTCATTGTGTGGCCGCTGCTCGAGAATAAACCGGTGCTATGGCTGATTCCGATTTCGGCTTTGTGTATATCTCTGGGCTGGTGGGAAAATTACGTGACCCGACAGAGTCCGATTGGTAAGATCGAACGCAACAATACCTTTACAACTGATTGTTTCCAAACGTTGCATAAATAGATTTAATTATGGTTTCGCTTCGCAGGTATCATAAAAAGTTTAGGCCGAGTGAAGGAGGAATTGAACCAAACACGCTATTATACGTACAGATTTGTATCTGTGTGGAAAATTATTCTATTCTCTGTTTGCATATTAATGTGCATTTGGATGGACGGTGATAATCCTGCAATGTTCTTCCAGTTGTTCAATGAAGGTTTTGGGCCACATAATATCGTTGTTGAAGAGGTAATTTAGCTTCTAAGTATCATTTTTTACAATATCTTTTATCGATCTAACTTCATAAATAAAGATTCGACCAATTTTTACGATCTCAAAAAACAATTTAACAAAGAAAATAACTTCGTGTATAAAATTTCATATCTAAGATTTCCATTTTATTTCTAGGTACAAGTTCAACTAGGAGGCACAATAATTCCAGACTTGGCAAATGCGACATTAACCGGTGATTCCGTAGAAGTAGCGGCTGTATACAAATCAGCATTTTATGTTCTACTGATACAAGTTTTCGCCGCTTACTTCTGTTATATTTTCGGGAAGTTTGCGTGCAAAATCCTTATCCAAGGTTTCAGTTATGCCTTCCCGATCAATTTGGTTATACCAGTTGTGGTGAACTTCCTGATCGCAGCATGTGGCTTACGAAATGGAGACACCTGTATATTCCATGGCACTATACCCGATTACTTGTTCTTTGAAAGTCCACCAGGTAAATTCTTAATCATAATTGAAATACCATTACCATTAAACATAAAAAACCTATAAATAAATCGAATTTAAAACGTTATTTGTAAGAATATTAATTAGTTTACCTTGTTAGAAGCAAAATTTAATGACTTTTGAGTAACTGAACTATAATAATAAATTTGTTCTCAATTTCAGTTTTCAGTCTCAGTGATTTTATATCCCGTCAAATGGCGTGGGTTTGGTTATTATGGCTTCTATCACAAACTTGGATAAGTATTCATATTTGGACTCCAAAAGCGGAACGTTTGGCATCTACTGAAAAACTGTTCGTACTGCCCATGTACAACGGTTTATTGATTGATCAAAGCATGGCGTTTAATAGAAAACGTGATGATCAGAAAGATGTTAAAACTGAGGTATGATTTTTTCCACATATTACCTACAATTAAGTATTCCAAAAAACAATCTTCTTATTATGTTTCCCTTTCTCAGGATCTAGCTGAAATAGAAAAGGAAAAAGGTGATGAATATTATGAAACTATATCAGTTCACACGGACAATACTGGATCATCACCCAAAACGGTGAAGTCATCAGACTCGATTACCAGGATATACGCATGCGCTACTATGTGGCACGAAACCAGAGACGAAATGATGGAGTTCTTGAAGTCTATCCTTCGGTTGGATGAAGATCAGTGTGCAAGACGTGTCGCACAGAAGTACTTGAGAGTTGTTGACCCCGATTACTACGAATTTGAAAGTATGTTCTTTTATTTACATAAAAAACAAATAATAAGTCTATGTTTTACCTCAAATGGGTATAAAAAATTATTGTTCTTGTTTAATAATATATATTTTTTAATTCAAATTTAACAATACTAACATTATTTTTCATCATACTTCTTTTGTAACGAATTAATAAAGTTAAACTTGTTCATTATGTACTTGATTATGTAACACATAACTCATATAACCTGTATAATATTTCAGCGCATATTTTCTTAGACGACGCCTTCGAAATCTCTGATCACAGTGACGACGATTCGCAAGTGAATAGATTCGTGAAACTTTTTGTGGACACAATTGATGAAGCAGCTTCTGAAGTACATCAGACGATTATACGTGTACGACCACCCAAAAAATATCCTGCACCATACGGAGGTAGATTGACATGGGTTCTTCCTGGAAAAACGAAAATGATTTGCCATTTGAAGGATAAGTCGAAAATTCGTCACAAGAAACGTTGGTCACAGGTGAGAATTTACACTAACAAAATAGTACCTAGACCCTAGTGTTGTTAATATATTTTCATGTGATATTAAATAAAAAATTAATTCCAGGTGATGTACATGTACTACCTTTTGGGTTACCGTCTAATGGAACTGCCGATATCAGTTGACCGTAAAGAAACAATGGCTGAGAATACGTACTTGCTTACACTCGATGGAGATATTGATTTCCAACCTCACGCTGTCCGTTTGCTTATCGATTTAATGAAGAAGAATAAGAACTTAGGCGCTGCTTGTGGTCGTATTCATCCTGTCGGATCAGGTACTGCATACAAATAGATCCATCTTATTATATTTTCATACTTCTTAGAATTAACTTAATAGTAATATATTTATTTATTTTTACAGGACCTATGGTGTGGTATCAATTGTTCGAGTACGCTATTGGTCATTGGCTGCAAAAGGCGACAGAACACATGATTGGCTGCGTACTCTGTAGTCCTGGATGCTTCTCTCTGTTCAGAGGAAAAGCTTTGATGGACGATAACGTTATGAAGAAATATACACTACGACCCGAAGAAGCTAGACACTTCGTGCAGTACGATCAAGGTAAGTTTTCTATATTCTATAGTATTGGCATTGTATTCATACTAATAGTTGATCCTTGGTAACGATTATTATTTTTAATTTCAGGGGAGGACCGTTGGCTTTGTACACTACTTCTACAGCGAGGTTATCGAGTCGAGTATTCAGCTGCTTCAGACGCGTACACGCATTGTCCCGAAGGATTTAGCGAGTTTTACAATCAACGTCGTCGATGGGTACCTTCCACTATTGCTAACATCATGGACTTGCTTGCGGACTACAAACACACGATTAAAATTAACGACAACATTTCTTCACCCTACATTGCATACCAGGTAAAGTTTATTTTTAGCTATATAGAAAGAGACAGAAACTCATAGTCCATGATATAAATATAAATTGAAATTCTTTTAAATGACTGTTTCAGATGATGTTGATGGGTGGTACGATTCTTGGACCCGGAACTATATTCCTTATGTTGGTGGGTGCCTTCGTGGCTGCTTTTAGAATCGACAATTGGACCTCTTTCGAATACAACTTATACCCGATATTGCTGTTTATGTTCGTTTGCTTCACGATGAAATCAGATATTCAGGTACAAGACAAATATTTTACTGAAATCATACCTAAAATATTTTATTAAATTTTATATAATTAACCATAGATCATGTTTTATAGCATATTTTTTTATAATTTCAGTTGCTGGTTGCACAAATTCTTTCAACTGCATATGCTATGATAATGATGGCTGTAATCGTCGGTACTGCGCTTCAGTTAGGCGAGGACGGTATAGGGTCGCCATCAGCTATTTTCTTGATATCGCTCTCGGGTTCATTCTTTATAGCCGCCTGTTTACATCCACAAGAATTTTGGTGTGTTGTACCCGGCATCATTTATCTTCTTTCTATACCTTCTATGTACTTGCTACTTATTTTATATTCTATTATCAACCTCAATGTCGTATCCTGGGGTACTCGAGAAATTCAACAGAAGAAAACTAAAAAGGTAAACCTTTCACCAATAGGCATGACGACAGTATCCATAAATGATCGAATTAGTGTTTTTAAAGGAAAATATATAATAAATTAATTACAAATATTGACTTAGAAATATTTAAAACATTAAGATTAATGAGATTATCAATAAAATAAAACATTGAAATTCCGCAGTCCGCCATTTTGACTAAAACACGAGTGACGTCACTCCTATGTAAACAACTTCACGTCAGGTGTATTTTGTTGTTATGAATATGTTGAGAATGCGCATTTTTATTTTTTTTCTATTGTTTCACGTATGCTTTATCGACTCAGAATAGAAATGCAATAATTGCACATTCGCGAATACGTGGTTCGGGTTTTTCCGCGCGAACTTTATACAATCATTTCTTATTATTTTCTCGGTTATAACAATTACTAACACTTTTTTGGGCATATTTTTATGTGGATTCACACTGCAATACTGCACACCACTAATAAACTTTGAAATTCGTTTCTATAACACATATTAATTAAATAATTTATTCATTTCCTTCGATTAGCGTACAGATAATGACGTATTTACTATAGAGTGACGTCACGCCGATGCCATGACATCTTCGAGCTGTTTTGGCACAGTTAATAAATATTTTTTGAAAAATGGCTTTTATCTTCGTTAAATTTAAGTATATTACCGAAATAAAGGGTTTTTCTTGTATAGTAAACGTATACACACATTATAGAAGAGGATTTCAAAATCTTTCGTCATGCCTATTCTCTTTATGGATACTTTTAAGAATTGTTATATTTATCTATAAATATTTTAATGCTTATTCCAGGAAATTGAAGCCGAAAAGAAAGCAGCAGAAGAAGCCAAAAAGAACGCAAAACAGAAGTCATTGCTCGGATTCCTTCCGGGTATGAACAGTGAAGAAGAAGAGGGCTCCATCGAATTTTCTTTCGCAGGCTTATTTAAATGTTTGTTATGCACACATCCTAAGAGCAACGAAGAAAAAGTACAACTTCTGCACATCTCGTCAACACTCGAAAAATTGGAAAAGAAGTTGGAAAATGTTGAAAGGTAATACTAAAATTGTAGTATTGATAATACTTTAAACGAATATGTTTAGATAAGATAAAATGTAATAATTATTAATAAATTTCTAGAGCAATTGATCCACATGGCCAATCGAGAGGACGAAAATTATCTGTCGGGCTCAGAGGAAGCACGAACGGCGATCCACTGGTAACGGTTGCGGAAGGAGAAGAAGACCATGATTCTGATTCAGAAACAGATACTATGTCTACTGTACCAAGAGTAAGTAATCTATACAATACAATGTCATAAAGCCTTGTATCTGTTTTGTTTATTGCTATTATTTATTTCAGGAAAAACGTGACGACCTTATTAATCCATACTGGATAGAAGATCCCGATTTGAAGAAAGGCGAAGTTGATTTCCTAAATCAACAAGAATTAGCGTTTTGGAAAGAGCTTATCGACAAATATATTTATCCTATTGATGCTAATAAAGAGGAACAGGTACATTTCCTTTCAAACGCTTTGTGACAGAAAAAAATAAACATATCAATAAGTTGTGATATGTTTATAGCAGAGTATAAATAAATTTCATCATGTAGTCGATCATAACCGAAAAAAATATTCATCACATTTGGTCAATTGTGCTTTTTAATTGTGAAAATTTTGATGAAGCCAAGATACTAATACATATTTCCTTTCAGTTTTACTATAGTTACTTATATTTTTAAATATTATATGTTTGTAATTCCCAAAATT
Source organism: Colias nastes (assembly GCA_907164665.1). NCBI lineage: Eukaryota > Metazoa > Arthropoda > Insecta > Lepidoptera > Pieridae > Colias > Colias nastes. Next base: position 1,706 of record CAJQZM010039160.1, on the reverse strand, counting down.
TTAGGCTCGTATATCCAAGGAACTGAAAGAATTGAGAGACACGTCTGTATTTAATTTCTTTATGGTCAATGCTCTTTTTGTCCTTATTGTATTTTTGCTACAATTGAACAAGGACAACCTTCATATTAAATGGCCCCTCGGAGTTAAAACTAATATAACATATGATGAGGCCACGCAAGAGGTAACGTGAAGAACGCCCGATGATCAGCGATCGGCCTTCAATGATGACATGGGACTATGACTCCGCGTTTTTAAATCTCTTTTTGCAGGACCCGATCCCCACGACGATAGTCACCATCTCAGTCACCATTGAAAGTTGATACTATTAATGCTTTTTTATGTAATTTTACAGGCTCGAATTGCACGTGATTTGATAGAGCTTCGCAATAAATCAGTTTTTGCGTTTGTCATGTTCAATGCTTTATTTATATTGATAGTATTTTTATTACAACTCAACAAAGATCAACTCCACGTGATTTGGCCTTTGGGAGTAAAGACAAACATAACGTACATCGAGGAAACAGGCGAGGTATAGCCAAATTTTTCAAAGTTTGTGTGTCTACGCAAGTCTAACGACCTTTCTCTAACCGGTCTCTTTCGGGATGGCACACCCAGCATGAAGATCCAGTTATCTTCTACACCGATAACTAAACAATTTAGTGTCACTTAATAAATGATCACATTCTTCCTAAAATCCCAGGCCTTTAAGCATTCCATACTTTGGTGAAGTATGGAGCGGAATCGATACAACGAAAATGTATTTCTCCTGAATTCTGATCTGAAAGGCCATAAGATAAACCTTTATTAATCGCACTACCCAATACCTTGTACTGTCACCTTTGGTCTGTTTTCTTTGGTGGTGGAATTTCTTCCATTAAATTTCGCGTGTGTGTTAACAAGGTCTATATATGGTACCCTGAGAATGTTCATTCCTTCACGATGGTGTTTTGTTTAACATAGTAAATATTTAAATTTATTTTCTCTTTGTAATTCATAACAATGTTTTCGAATTGTACTCCTTGTAAAAATAAAAGTATAAATTATATTATTGGATTATATTATAATCATCTCAAAGGAATACGGCCTACGGCAAATAGATGTGTACCCACCCGTGTTGAATGATAATATTGAGTTGATTTTGTTTTTTAACAACTCTTATCTGTTTGTGAGTTGTTCATAACTCGAGTTGTTGTATATAAAAAAATGTGCATTTTGGTAGTAATTTAAAAGCGCAGTGGGAATGGTGCTAATATATATCTGCTTGATAATTATTGCTTGCGAAAAATCGACATGCAATATCAGCAATTAACATTGTTTTAATTATTCTAGGTGCTCATTTCAAAGGAATATTTGCAACTTGAACCGATTGGTTTGGTCTTCGTGTTCTTCTTTGCCTTAATTTTGGTTATTCAATTTTCGGCCATGTTGTTCCATAGATTCGGAACAATATCACACATATTAGCATCGACAGAACTAAACTGGTTCTGTACTAAAAAGGTAACCTTTTAACATTTTCTAATAGTTAACTGTAATAGAGGGAGTTTGTAATTTTAATTTGGCTCATATATTTTACAGTCTGAAGACCTATCACAAGATGCATTGCTGGATAAGAATGCTATAGCAATAGTGAAAGATTTACAAAAGCTCAACGGACTAGACGATGAGTACGATAACGATTCAGGGTCGGGTCCGCAAAATGTGGGGAG
>CAJQZM010039159.1:43449-55997 GCA_907164665.1 Colias nastes | reverse complement strand
GAATGCGACATAAGATATCAATTTGTCTATTGGTTTCTCTGTCTACGAACAATACACAATACATCGACTTCAATTACAAACAACAAATAAATGTATGAACTATGATCAAACAATAATCATCAATGACCATTGACGGAACCGATTGACCAATAATATCTCGTTAATATTTGACATTTGACAATTTGTCATCAGTATTGCCAGTTCCTTAAACAATTTCCGTAATCTACAAACTACAATGACGTTTTTTTGTAAATACAATGACGATCTTTCTAAAATATTATGATAGGTAGTTCATTTTTGAAGCAATTTTAAATATAGTCTACGTTTACTTGAGCGGTTACATAATGCAGGTTCAAGGTGTAAGAATGATGAGTCATAATTACTTCGCAAAATTCCATACATTATACAACAATTATTATATCCCTTAAATTAATACTTTTTTTGATAATTAAAATTTTTGATAAATATTTTATTACACAAACACAAAATAAATTTCTTCCTGTGATTTCTTCTATCTGGCAACCAAGCAACCATCTTTCAATGTGTTTTTTCTATATTGGGATTTGGATTTTGGGATCGAGTTTTGGCTTTAAAATCCCTAAATGAATTATTATCCTTAAAAATACAGTGAATTAAACAAATATACGGAATAATAATATTAATAAAAACAAACCAATAGTTAATAAAACTTATAATAAGGTGCATTTATAAGTGTATTTCCATTTCAACTTTTTGCTTTTTTGTGACTCATAATCTGGTTTCTGTATTTTATCATAAGTTTACGTTGTTTTAGATGTCTTCAGGACGACCAATTAAGTGCGTGGTTGTAGGTGATGGTACTGTTGGAAAAACTTGTATGCTTATATCTTACACGACGGATAGTTTTCCGGGAGAATATGTTCCTACAGTGTAAGTAATTCCTTGAAATAAGCATTGTTACATTTTAGATGAATAAAATCGCTATACAGTAATTATTTTTTATTGGAAACTAAATTAAATTAAAACCATCTTTAATTGTTGTCTGATTCAATGTTTGTCTGTTACAGATTTGACAACTATTCAGCACCAATGGTTGTTGATGGAGTAGCAGTTTCATTAGGATTGTGGGATACAGCGGGACAAGAAGATTACGATAGACTGAGACCATTGAGTTACCCACAAACTGATGTGTTTCTTATTTGTTTCAGTGTGACAAGGTACCTAATTGAAAAATATTAAAGAGTATATTATCATGAGTTATTATAAGATCTGTTCAAATAACACAAATATCTGTTGATTTTCAGTCCCTCATCTTATGAAAATGTAACTTCAAAATGGTATCCAGAAATTAAACATCATTGTCCTGATGCCCCTATCATCCTGGTTGGTAAGTAGAATCCAAATGGAATTTATTTTGTGACATTGTCTTGATCTAAATTTAAACCTAACTAATAAATTACGACATTTATATTGCTTTAACTTTTCTGTTTAATATTCGTCTTGTACTACCCACACAGACATTTACATATACCTGATAATTTATTGATTAAAAGTAGGGATGTAACGATACATGATTTTGCCGATACGATACCGATACCGATATTTGTAGTAATGTATCGGCGATACCGATACCGATATCGATGGCTTGGTAGAAAAATAAATAGTGAATTATGCATAAAAAGTTACCAACATTTAACAGAGACTCAACTGTTAATCGTATTCTTTTAAATAAAAATGCCAAATCAAAAAACAACAAAACCATTTATTTTAGTATTATTATTTTACAAAGTTAAACTTTAAGTAATACACATACAATCAGTACCTAATAAAAGTTTACTATTGGTAGAGTTTTTTCAGAAAACAAAGTGCGCAAGCGCGGGCGGCCTCCCGCATCGTTCATTGGGCGCGGTTTTTTGAATTGTTTGATATCGGTATCGGTTGTTTTATTATCGGCGATACCGATATATCGGCTTGCCGATTATATCGGCCGATTTATCGGTATCGGTATCGTTACATCCCTAATTAAAAGTGTAAAAAAATTATGTTATGTTACTAATTACTATAAAAAATTATACTTAATCACAAAATATCACAAAATATGGTACTAGCAGGTCCTTTGAATGTCTTTAAAAATTGTAAATACTTAAAAGATATATTGAATAATTTCAGGTACAAAAATTGATTTGCGAGATGATCGTGAAACACTGAGCTTGCTGTCTGAGCAGGGCATGTCGCCTCTAAAGCGGGAACAGGGACAGAAACTTGCAAATAAGATCAGAGCTGTTAAATATATGGAGTGCTCAGCTTTGACTCAGCGTGGACTCAAACAGGTATATATTTTACCCTTGAATTTATTTTAAACTTTGCCATGCAATTTTACCTATAGGCAATGAAGTACTTCCATAGCTTATGTGTCATTCTGGTATATAAGTCACACTGCCAAGTATCATCTAAATCCATTCTTAGGTTTTCATGTGAAAGAGTAACAAACATCCATAAAAATTCATTGTTATAAAAAATTCAAATATCATTTCAATTGCCTTACATAGCTATTTACTCTTGCTTAATACAAAATATATTATTAATATTACATACTTATATTAATATTTACATATTTATGTTTGTCAGACTGTTGTGAGCCCTGACTTAAAAGAGGAAATAGGAGTTTCCATTTAAAAACACATGTCTACATATAAATAGTTCTATTGGATTTTAAAGAGAACATAAAAGAACATCTCTTAACTATTTTATATCAAGTTATAAATTTTCAATTCTTATTATAACAGGTATTTGATGAAGCAGTTCGTGCAGTATTAAGGCCAGAGCCTCAAAAGAGACATCAAAGGAAGTGTCTTATCATGTAAATGTGATGCACAAAATGACAAAGTTAAGTCAACATATTCATGCAGGAATCTCAAGGTGACAGTAATAATGTGTTTCTGAACCAATTTGTGAATGCTTTTAGAAAAAAACCTTGATATATTTAGCGGATCACAATATATTATTCATGCTACTTCTTATCCTTTTATGCGATATTATGTGCCATAATAATATAATTTCAAGATTACAAATGAATCATCACAATAATACATTCTTATGTATATTTTCTGCTTTTTAAGTAAATAGATATGCCAAAGATTTATGAATATAGGTGTAAGTTTAGACATGTTTGTAAAATAAAGCTGTTACGGTTGGAAACAAATTGTTACTGTTAAATAATATTGAGTAACAATGTTATTTTTATAATATTACACAAATGAACCTCAATGATGATATTAAAAGGTTTTTGAAATATATTCTTAATATGTAACTTGTGAATAAGGACTGATCATAGATGCTAGTAAATTGTATTAACTTACTCAAATAGTACTGTCATTAGTTGCAAGGATGAATGTTTTGTACTGTTCAGCATTTATAATTATTAAAAGTCAGCAGCATTTATTAGCATTTTTGCGACAAAAAGTATTGATAAATTTATTTTTTGTATCAGATATATTTTGTCACTCGTCAAGTATGGCGGCATTTTGGATAGCTATATATTGATGCTTACATATTTATTCTAATATTTTTGTCTCATTTTATCGAATTTTGTATTTATAGTTTAGTTTCATACTGTCTAATGGGCATGTGATGATGATATTGTGTGTTTTATAGTGATTTATTAGGGCGAATATTTTTATATGTAAGAATGAATAAGCATTCAAGTGCGTTATCATACTGCAACGATTATTGTTCTTTAGATATTTTATAGATTGCTTTGATTTACAGGTAACGCTTTGAAATATATTGTATATAACTTCAATTATTTATATTTAAGGACGAAATGCGCAATCTATTGATATAATAAACTTATGTAACTGCACTTTATAAATTATTGAATTTAATCTGTGTTTGTTTTAATCCTTTCATTGAAGCCAAATTGAAGCATTACCTACATATTTAAAAATAAAACAATTTGCACGATTTATATAATTTATTTCATAATTTTAATAACACATAGGAGTACATAAATCTTACACAGTGGCAAAAGTAATCTTAAAAAAAATACATATTAAGTCTTATTTTTGTCACATAATTATAGAACACCGTGGATAGTAATTAAATGCATTATATTTTAACCAGTTTGTTAACCAAGTTCCAAATGGCCAATACAGTTCAAACCATTAACAAAATTACATTTTGTTTATTAAAATAAACATACTTATTACTCAATTGTTTGGATACATAACAATCACAGTTTATATATGGTTTATATTAATCACAATAAAACAACCAAAACACCTTTGACAATTTGTTTGAGAAGAATTAAAAAATGAATTGTGAATTGTTGAGATGTTAAAAAATAAAAATTTAAAAAGCCAACAATCAGTGTAGAGGGGTAATATAGTTGTTCTAACTGGGATACCTATATTTTTTATAATTAATAGCCAAAAATGCACAATTTAGAAGCATTCATTTATAGGCCAATCAAAAGTATATATATTACATTTACACATGGTCTGATAATAATTGGACATGACTATCATAAGGATCAGTTTTGAATGTCAACATACCATATTCAATTGACAATTGGTATTATGTGCAAAACAAGTTGATGACACATTTATTATTAATTGATACCTTTATTATAAATATAAAAAGGAATTATACTTCACATTGTATAATATTTATAATTGAAAGATGTAAGTAAGAAACTAAGGACTACACATGAGCATACAACTTCTTACTACAAATCCTATATAAACATTAAAATAGTAAATGCAATATTTTTACAACACTGATAAACAATGAAACATATTATTTAAAAAAGCCAGCTATACATAAAATGTAACACCTACAACAACTTTGTTTACACATATAGAATTAATAATTAAAACACATAAATAAAATAGTTTCAATGCAATGTCTCAGACAGAAACATTTACAAAATAAAGTCAAATACTGTGAGAAACCATGAGATCCTAAATGTTTTCATAGTAAAAATTATTAAAATCCTTACCATACCTATTTTCAAGGGACCCTAGGTGTACAATAGTTTTCAAAGTCAAATCATTTACTAAATACAAGACTGCATTCATCATTTAATAACTAGGTATAACTTGCAATTATATATTATGTTACACATTGTCTTATATGATATACTTTTCTTTTCTAAACAATCAAAGCCAACCTTAATAAACTAATGTACACATATTAAATCCTATATACATCAATGATGACATTAAGCAAATACATACCTATATTGAATACAAATGGTAATTTTTAACATAGATGTACTTTCTTGATAAGATTACTAAAATATTAAAATCTTTGCTGTCATGCTTTTGCTTAAGCTTATAGTAATTTCTGGAAATTAAATCTACACATTTATACAACAGCAACACATAAAATATATAAATAACATTCAGTTACATGTCCTCTTATCTAAGATATAATAGAATAATAAATCATACCTTTTTGGCCACTGGATATACAATAAAACATTTTTAAAATAAGATTTACTTTTAGAAAGTACTGAACATTTGATATCTAGATTTATATACAACACCAATACATTTAAGTAGTTAAAGCATAACTTTGATTTAAAGTAATGTTGATTAAATTCTGTTTTACATTATGTAAACACATAATAAAACTTATAACTAGCATGATTACAAAGAAGTTATAATGACGCTATTATATTTGAAATTATCCTTTAATTTTCTTGGATTAATAGAATTTAAGGTATTTCAGTGCCAGATGTAGATGGTAAATAATCATTTTCCTCATATCACATGGCTCTATAGGGGCCTTTCGATTTTAAATATTGAATAACTAATGATGGCCCAAGTGACACTACATCAGATGGAATAGCAGTTAATGGACAATTTTCAATGCTCATTATTTGCAAACTAACACATAGGGCCAGTTCAAATGGCAAGTTGCACAAATTTGGATTATCATTCAAATATAGTGATTCTAAATTTTCAAGTGTGCCAATCTCTTCAGGCAAATATTGCAAATTATTTTCACCTACACTCAAGAATGTGAGGTTAACCAAGTGACCAATAGAGCGGGGTAATGTAGTTAATTGGTTAGACTGAACTATTAACTTCTGCAATTCATGCAGAAATCCTATTTCATTTGGCAAAACTTCTAATTTATTTTCTTCAAGGTCCAGGACTCTCAGTTTTCCCAAGTTACCAATGCTGGGAGGAATTCTCCTTAGGAGATTGTTGGATAAGATCAAAACTTCTAAGTTTTGTAAGCATTGAATGTCATCAGGTAGTTTGGTGAGATGGTTTGTGCCCAAGTTGAGCTCCACCATGTTCAGCCATGTTCCTATATCAAGAGGAAGAGAAGTTAATAAATTCTCTTTCATGTTGAGTTTTGTGAGATTTTTTGCTCTGGAAAATATAGCGTATGGTATTTTATCAATTTGGTTGTGTTCTAAATTAATAGAGTAAACATTAAAGAATTGAGCAGGGCCTCCTGATGGATAACTTGCAAATGAGTTCCTTGATAGAGTAATGCTGGTTAATTTAGTTAAATTACAAAGTAGACCATTTGGTAACTGGGAAATTGAGTTTCCTTCAACATTAAACTCATCCATGTTAACACAATTGCTAAGACTAGCTGGTATTGAAGTAAGCCTATTATATCTCAATCCTAACCTGGTCAAAGCCTGCAAACGGCCAATTGTTTCTGGTATGTCCAACAAGTCATTGTGCTGTAAATCTAATGTAGACAAATTTACACAATTCCCAATCTCTTGAGGCAAATGCTCCAAATGATTGTGTGATACATCAAAAGTAACCAAGTTGACTAAATTACCAATTCCTGATGATAATTCTTTTATTTTGTTTTCCCTCAAACTAAGCATGGTTAAATTGGTTAAATTTGCTATGCCATCTCCCACTACTCTTATCCTATTGAATCTCAGGAACAAAGTTGTTAGAGATGTTAATCTGTAGACTACTTCAGGAATATCATTCAATTTATTGTGCCTCAAGTCTAAAACTTTTAATGATTGCAAGTTTGCAAGAGAATCGGGCAAGCTTGTCAGTGAATTCTCATTGAGAGCCAGTGTTTGTAAATTTGTCAAACAGCCAAACTCTGCTGGTAGAGCAACCAGTTTGTTTCCATATAAATAAAACTCATTTAGATGAGTCAAATCTCTGACATTTGGTGGTAAAGAAGTAATTGAAGATTTGCTGAGATCTAATCTTTTTACTCCTTCATCTCTGCATCTCATGAACTCTTTGATGACATCTAAATCGGCTTGAATGGGTTTGTTTTTCTTAGCTGTAGGTTTTGGTTTATTTGACTCGGGGTGTTTAACAGTCACGACCTTAGGCCGTGCACCTTCCGTACTTGGTACTGATACTTTTTTATCCTTCATACTGTGATATTTCTCTCTTGGGCTTACTGTGCCGACGGAATCCAACGCTTCCGAATTCTCTCTCGATGAATTATCGAGATTCATTCCGCACTTGTCAATACACGTTATTTTTTAATATTAATCACTGAAGAATTAAGTAAAATAAATAATATTAACCACTTTCATCGCACTATTTTACAATGATTGGAAACAATCAATACTGATATTCAAAATGCAGTTTAGGAAAATTGTCCCCGATAGTCACTATTTTGTCGTAAAGCGTCTTTCTTATATTTACCGTTTTGTACACTACGAAAAGAAAAACACTTCCAATTAAACACTTTTCGATTATGACTAAGATGGAAATATTTGTAAAAATTATTAATTTTAGAACAAGGACAGCGTATCTTCAAATTTTCTTTGAATCGCAAATCGAAACATCAAACAGATACAAAATCGTACATACCACAGATTGTATTAGTTACTACGTAAGTATATACTGTGGTATATATCAAAAATTGAGAGAGCTACAAGAGGGAGCTGCCATAATATTATGCGAAGTCGCGCAGTTTATTAATAGATATAATACATAATTTTTTTAATTTATTGAAGTTTTTATTCAATCTATAGAAAGTTACATTATTTCTGATGTCAAATCGTATACATAAATGATATTTTTTGAATATTTTTTATATAATTAATTGATCATTGATTGCGGACTCTTCAAAAGTTTTTATTATATTAATTAAAAAAATGTTATTTATTTTATTCAGTGACACAGGGAAATGTTATAACTGTGGTTATAACTATCTAAGAACAAGAAAATCTTAGAGGTCCAACGTGTTCGACCTTTGATGCTCCTAAAGTCCTAACATAACTTTTATTAGGCATCAATTTATTGGTGATTTATTGTAATAAGGTCTAAAGACATTTATTCCTATTAAGACTGATGATGATGATTATGATATGAAATATCTTAGATCATTAAGTAATGGATAACACTCGCAGGTGTTTCCCCTTTTGCCGAGGTATTAAGATTATTCGAATCGAAAAATCTTATGCTTTCTTAAAAACTACTTGCGTAATCGATTACAAACACTGCGTATTCGTAAAACATCGAAAGGACGTCTGCGAGTGCTCCGCTAAAAATACCGTTTTGTACTGTCAAGTCTTGCAGAAGCAATTCAAACATGTCGAATATTAAAAAAGATGGAATAACCTTTCATTTGTGTATATTTTTTTATTTTTTTAACGTACATTTCTAATTAAATGCAATTTCTAATAATCGTCGATGTATCGTTTAGCGATATGAGCAAGACAAATAATCGAGTCATGTTTATTCGATCATTGACGCGTACTCCGGCACCAGTCTATGATGGAAAGAAATACAAATTACGTCTTTATGAACTCGGTGATAGAGTTGAATTTAAATACGCAACTCGTCGCTCACAAAAGGTCGTAAAATTTTACGACTTTTTTAGTGACGTGATTTTACTTCTTAACTATCGATGTTGATAAAAAAATATTTTTACTAAGTATAATTTGAAATGAGATGAGAAATAACCTGATTATATTAAACTTTTACACAACTGCACAAATGGCATTTTTTATTATTTCAATGTTTATTTTTTTTTTTGTTATTTCCAATTCTATGGTTCCGTATTCGTAATCTCTATAGTTTCGTTATTTCCGTTCGTCCGTCAGTCAATCCTCACTTTACCATCGAACCGGTTATGGCTAGAAAGATGAAACTTTGCATGGACGTTGGTATTTATTACGCCGTCAAAGTTCTAAAATATTTTTTTTATATTTTTCTGGGGTACCTCCTACAATGTAAGTTAGTAATATTCGTGTACTTCTTATTTCATTTCGTTCAGACTGTGTCATTTACTTTTATTACTACTTTTGATAATGTTCTATGCATATTTATTTTATTAAAATGTGATGTGATGAATAAATACATAATATTCAAATACAAATAAAATGGCTTTTTCCATATTATGTGTAACATGCTTGAAAAATCGCATATATTGCTTAAAGCGTATATTATGAAGATACATGTATAGTATTTTTATGAATATAATAATTATTTTATTTTTATTTCAACAAAATTATTATTTTTTAATATCGATACATCGATACAGTTTTTCATTGTTTACATCCCTTTAGAAAGATTGTATTATTACGTATATGTACAGAGATGTTTATGTGTGATCCATGTTTGTGTGCAAAAACAGGCTAGTGTGTCGATTTTGTAATAGTTGAGTTTTGTAAAGAAACAAATTATTTTTGTGAATGTGTGATTTTGTTTCATAGTGTGAGTTACCCTCCCCACACCAAAATCGGCCGAAAGTTTAGTTAGAACATTTGCCAGCGTGCTCCATCCACTTAATGATCTAAGTGAAATATTTATTATTACTTATTTTTTATCTGTATAAAATAGAATTGTCAAATTCTAATGACACTTGGCACTTGCCAATTGCCAAATGCCACCAAATGCCAATTCTCAATTCCTCAATGTTTTGGCGGCTGGGGTTAAAGCTTCGATGTGCATTTAGTTCCGAATAATTGAATATATTTAACAATTTTATTGTTGTTTAATTAATAAACCTTTTTTGAAAAAAGAAATCTAAATCAAAATGGATAAAAACAAAGAAAAGGAAGAACAGAGTATCATGGATAAATCCATGAGATCTGTATTCGGTACATGAATCATTTTACGAATGTTTATTTAAAGTAAGTAGGTAATAATTATTATAATAACGTAATGAAAATATTGCCCTTTTTCAGTTGGTAATATACCGTATGAAGCAACTGAAGAGAAATTAAAAGATATATTCAGTGAAGTGGGCCCAGTATTGTCTTTTAAGTTAGTATTTGACCGAGAAACCGGCAAGCCTAAGGGATATGGATTCTGCGAATATAAGGACCAAGAAACTGCCTTGAGTGCAATGAGAAATTTAAATGGCTATGAAATCGGTGGTCGATCCTTAAGAGTTGATAATGCTTGTACAGAGAAGTCAAGAATGGAAATGCAAGCTTTGATGCAAGGACCACAGGTATACCTATGTATTATTGTCAATTACCAAATTGGCATTTTAATGGAGTAATGTTAAGGTTTCTTTTTTGTATTTGAACTTATTTGAAAGGGATGAAGCCTCCTGCTTTGTATCTGTAGGTCCCTATGTATGCTTAGATCTTTAAAACTATGCAATTATTATTTTTGCTTTATTATTAATAAGAGTGTTAGTTAAGGAAGGTATACAATTTGTTTAAGTATATAAGCTTTAGCCAGTACGCTTTAGACAAAGCGGGCAAAGCCGATTGCAGAATGCTAGTTTTATATTATTTAAAATGATCCTTTTATCACCTGACTGCATATCAAAGACATTTCATGACCCACTGAAAGTATAATAACAGCAACAGAGTATTTGGGTCCATTGGTTTTTTCATTAAATAGGTTGTTAATATTATTTCATATAAATATTAAATATACAAAAATCATTATTAAATTGAATACAAGTAGACCCTGTTTCAGTTTCTATTTTTTTACAGGTAGAAAATCCATATGGCGACCCAGTAGATCCAGACAAAGCTCCGGAAGCTATAAGCAAAGCAGTTGCAACGTTACCTCCAGAGCAAATGTTTGAATTGATGAAACAAATGAAACTATGTATTCAGGTTAATAATTATTACATTTTATTCCATTTTATGAGAACACCTCCCTATGTCTATTTGTGACTAATTTGTTTAATAATAATTTATTTTGAAATGCCTAATTAGGGTCCAATAAAATTTGTTTGCATATCAGGGAGGGGGCTTAGTGTGACTCCAAATATTACAAGAATAGCAGGAGTTGGTCCTATGAAGATGAAATTTCCACTAGCTTATTAAATAGTACTTCTAACTTTTTGCTGTTAAAAGTCAGAATACACTAAATTTATTTTTTTCTAGAACAATCCAACTGAGGCGAGAAATATGTTACTTCAAAACCCTCAGTTAGCTTATGCATTACTGCAAGCTCAAGTTATCATGAGAATTGTTGATCCAGCTACTGCAGCAGTAAGTATTAAAATTTTATTTCTACCTTGCAGTACTGAATTATATATCTCGTATTTGTTGTTTGATATAGGTTAATGGAATAATAGAAAAAGCAATTACAGTAATGTATTATGAGATTAATGCCAAAAGGGTAATCCTTAATTCTTTAAAATGTAAGAATTGCAAATTTATGCATACTTACTATACCAAATTTCATACAGATACAATCAGCCTTACGAACCAATTTTTGGTTTTAAAAATTTACAAAAATCTATCCATATAAACATTATAATTAGAAACCTATTAGCTGAATATAGTGCTGAATATATTCTTTTTATTTGATAACCAAAAGAATATGAATAATTTTTCAGAGCATGTTACATCCCAGTAATCCGGTACCACCACCACTGCAGCCTGGTGATAAACCACCACAACCTTATAACCCACCACCACCTGGTATGAAATTATATTATTAATTAAAACAAATTTGCTACTTACAAAGCACCATTGCTGAATAATTCAAAAGAATTACACAACTTAGTTGTGAAAAATACAATAAAGTGTACTTAATCATATTATGTAGTGATTGAATATTGAAATACATTTTAAAAGAGGAATTATATTTTTTTTCAATAACTTACAGCTCAGCCGCAACCAATGCTAAACAATCCAGTGCCGCCTCCAAATCAATATGTCCGTAAGTATAGAATAGTATCGCTTCAAGCGCTAAACACTTCAAACTAAATGAAGCAATATGATCCTTGCACATTATTGATGGAAAAGCACCCTTAAGCGTAGTATTTAAAATTATCTTTATGGTGATGTGAAATAATTTCAATATGATTTTACGCGAGTATTATACATTTAGAAATTAAATACTAAATGCGTTTTTTGACGTGATAACGTTTTTAAAATCGTTTTAGTCGGGTAACATGTTCAGAAACTTGTGTCACAACAAAACCTCACGAGCGCGATCGCAGGTATAACGAGAGAGAGGTACGGACCGATCTCCCGTCTCATCTCGAGCGCTGCCACCAATAAGACGTTATCACGTAAACATCTCGATCGTAAACCTACTTTACACACAACCAATTTTTTTATATTTAAACTGTATTAATTAGGCATATTCCCCGCAGCCCGTCCCCAAATGTCTGGAATGTCCCCGATG
>CAJQZM010039159.1:0-43439 GCA_907164665.1 Colias nastes | reverse complement strand
CCGCCCGTGCCGCACCCCGTGCCGCCGCCGCAACCTGACCCGTGAGTTACTTAAACTTAGGGGCGTACTCAGACTTAGGAGTGTACTCAAAATAAGGGCCACTCAAACTTATGCCAATCTATAACGCTAAGACGCATGAGTGATAAACTTAAACTCAAACTCAGAGGCGTTTAATCGTTTTCACGAAGAATTTGCCAAATTTACAAAAAAAAAATAAAATGTCAAATATTTCTGAAACTTAAGTTTCGGCTAGGTAATGTTTATTTTTTTTTACTCCGAAAATACAAAAAAAAAAATCAAAAATTCTTTATTTGGAACATAATAACAAATAAGGAGCTATACTTTTACCCCTTTAAAATCATAATAGGTATTTAACAACTGTGTATGTCTTTGATATTTAGTTTTTATAGCATTCAAAGGCTTTATAAAATGAGACATTTTAGAACCCGCGTCTTTCTCCAAAGTGTGTATAATATCTTGTAACTATAAAAGAAGTTCTATTCATAGATACATTTGACATATCTTCCCCCCTTTTCTATTTACAATTACTTCAAATCTTAAGAATTGCGTAAATTTAAATGTATTATTTTAAGACCTACTCACCCTACGGAAAGTCCGATTGAGAGGTAAGCATTGTTTGAAAACCCCTGAAGTAGTTAGATCAAAATCCTACTAAAATATCATTGTAGATTTATTTTCCAAACATGAAAGCACATAGTTTTACTTCTCCATTTTCATTGTTTATCACATTCAGTGGTATGTTTTCCTGCATGCGTGAGCATGATAGCTACCTTTAGAGCGGCCGTACACGGGCGGCTCGAGCAGTTAACGGCTGAGCGACGTACACGGACTGCTCGAGCGGTCGGTCGTTGACTGCTCGAGCTGTCGCTACAAACCGCGCAGTTGACCGCTTGAAGCGGTCGCGACTGCTCGAGCAGTCTGTGCACGGCAGTGAATGAATGTCTACAATTCACCGCGCGGTCGCGGCTTCAAGACGTCGGCCTCAACTGCTTGAAGCGGTCCGTGTACGGCCGCCCTTAGTTTTAACTCCAACAAATATTCATAAATTAATCAATCATACACAATATCTTAAAATTCGAACTACAATAAACATGCCAGATTCATTGTTTAGTTTTTTTTTTTTAATTGTGTATGCAAAGGCAAAAGCACTGTCATTTACAATATTTTTAGCATACATAGCTTTTTTTTAATCATTGTTTAATACAAAATTCTAGAATGTTCCCGCGTGATCCTCGGCTAGCGAATATGCAATCAGGATTCAACGCTGATCCTCGCGTCCGTCCCAACGATCCAAGGACGCAAACTAAGATGCAGCAGCCACGTAAGTTATATTTAATTATTTGTATCATTTTGATTGATCAGAGTTAAAAATGAATACTCGGATAAGGATAGTCTCCAGGTAAAGTGATTTTGGAATCGCCTCGGTAGTTTCAGCTTATTTGTAATATTGAAAAATATAAAGATTTCCTCTAATCTTAATATATATAAATCTCGTGTCACAATGTTTGTCCTCAATGGACTCCTAAACCACTTAACCGATTATAATAAAATTCGCACACCATGTGCAGTTCGATCCAACTTGAGAGATAGGATAGTTTAAACATGTAGGTACCACGGACGAAGCCGGGACGGACCGCTAGTATACCGTAAAGAGTAATACAGATACCGTAAAGAGGATTTCCTTTCTATAAAATATTTAAATATTTTTTACGATAACTAATAATAAGAAATAAATGTTTATATTTTGTAGCACCGCAAATGCCTCCGGGAATGCCCAGCGTCGCGCAGGCTAGAACTATTCAAGGCATACCTTCTGGTGCATCGGATCAAGAAAAGGTAAGAATAAGTTATTTGCAATTCCTAGTTTCTTTCAAATTTAAGTTTAATTTGATAATTATTGATAATTGGAAAGTACCCCGTGTAGTGTTTTCGAATAAAAAAAAATAATGATATGTACGAGCTACTTAAACATAACTATCCACAAATAAAACATGTCCTGAACAACCTACTCACTAAACAAATCATATTCGTTGTGTGCGCGATGACAGCGCCCCTAGTGGCCGCAACTATTCAGAACTTGTCATCTGTTAAATCATGTCAACTAGATGATAAGATATTTTTGTGATATTGATTTTCGACTAGTTTTTCAACGAAATTGAAAAAAAATAGTGTAAAAAGTGAGTGTGTATATTATACCTAGCGATTTTCTTCCTCGTGAAAAATATGGATATTATAATACGTACGGGATTTTTTCTCTTCACAGCAGCTATCCATTTTTGTCTTTGCTGTAATGTCCACTTTGATGTTGGAAACGAATAAAACTTGCACGAACTGTTTTTCCCATTGTTTTTACAATTTACGACACAGCATGTACTATGACCCATATCGCAAATTTTTACGTTTTTACTTAAAATTATAAAGGAAGTTATGAAAATAAAGCAATTTGACACATGACAGCCCAGAATTAATTCACATTTCTGCCACGTCGTGCGCTACGATCGATTTGCCGTTCCCCACCACCCACTTCGCACATAGCCAATAAGGGATTGATTACAATGAATCATACAAAAAAACATAATATAAAACCATAGACTTGACTGCTATGAAAGGAGAAATAAAACAACTTTAAACTGCATTATTATTGTTTATTATTCACAGGCTGCGTTGATAATGCAAGTGCTCCAGTTATCTGATGAACAGATAGCCCTTCTACCGCCAGAACAACGCTCCAGTATACTCATGCTGAAAGAACAAATCGCTAAGAGCACACAGCGCTAATTTGTCAAAATGATAAAAATATAATTTTATGCGTAATAAATATTTTAAGAGAAATTTCGTTTTATTTCAGTATTGGTTGTAGAACATATTGAGATCGTTGACCCACCTTTATTCACCTTTGAAAACAATGAAATTAACATTTGATTAGTTTATTAAAATTCTGTATAAATCTTAATCTATTCTGGATATATTTAGAGAAAATATTTAACTAAGATTAGCTAACCAAAAGCCACGCCTTCATATAATAAGAGTTACACGGTTACAGAGTATATAAATTTGATATTGCAATGAACTTGACATTGACGTGATATTGACAGTGTAATCTGTCAAGTGCCTTGAACAAGCAAATTTTGCCATGAAGATTGAAGAATGAAGAGTGCTTTTTCACTGACTGGCACCAATTTAGGTATATTGAAATCACATCGGCTATTTGCCGCTGACAGCTACGTCATACGGCATTCGGCATTCGGCAAAGTGTAGTTTAGTAGGTGGACGTTAATAAGTTGCCGCGTTTACGCAGCTCGCGTAACGTGTGAATATTCATTGCTAAATACATGATTTAACTGTTTTATTTTGTGTTGCTTACATTGTTTTTAAGCGTAAGTATTTATTAAAATTGAAAGAAATAATTTATAATATCATAACTCATGTAATTTTTTATGCAATTCATTATTTCCTATTCGCATTACATTATGTATTTCTGTATTCATAAATTGCTGAATGTTTTAGGACGGATTAATTAAAGTTTGTTTAATTTTTTTTTAACATAAATATTCAATTGATTTCATTATTGAATTCTATTATTAATGCGCATCTAATATGACTTCGAAACAAGTTTTTGACAAATAGCCAATTAAATGTGTTTTTCGCATCTATATATCTAGACATTAGAAAGATATAAACGTGGTTTATAGTAAACGTTCTATTTAAAACGTATAAGGAAAATCATCATACTGAAACACAGCTGGGGCCAGGAATACTATAATATACGAGTCACCTCTACGGGCTCTTTTGCAAAATACCTAATCATTAACGTATCATAAGTCATAACTCCCGCTTAGTTTGACTTCCCGCCAAAAAGTCAGATGAAACCGTGAAACAGGCTACCGCGATAAAAGAATTTATTCCCATACCCATAGGATAATCTATTACGAATTTACGATCCATATTTGAAACACTAGTGTCCGCCGTCAGTATGATATCTCGAGTTCCTCTTCATAATCATCACCAGCCTATATTATTTATTCCCAATATACCACCGCGGTCTTCCTATGTTGGTGCACAGTGCAGTGTGGGTGTGGTCATGTCATTGAACTTTTAATTCTTGGTCATGCCGGTTTCCTTCCTTCACTGTTAGGAGCAACATTGGTGATCTGTAATATGTGCAAATAAATAGGTAGATTCTTAAAATTCCCCAAAAAAAGAAAAATTGCACGTTCGTCTGCAGTCTGCACTCTCCTCTGCGTCACATCGAAATTCGAATCGGCGACCGCGACATTATGATAAAAGTTCGTAGTGCTCATTATCCATAGCACTAAGCCGCTAATCATGTCCCCATATTACCATAATATGTCATGATTTGGGCGGGATGGCCCCGCATTTAAGGTATCTGTCCTGCTGTCTCAAGTGAAAGAAATAAGTTTGGCAAACGTTTATAAACCACTAACAAACGAAACGTTGTTCTGATGAATCCAATAATTTTTCTATATCTATAAACAACTGAAAGGCGTCTTAGATGCACAAATAAGTATCATGTACGAATGTAGACACGACTACGATATACAATTTACAAATAATAAACACTCGCTTGCATTCTCTGACGACATATTATTAACTAGCTGAGCTTTGCGGTTTCACCTGCGTGGTCGTGGCTTCGCTCCTGTTGATCTTATTATAGCATTTAGCCTGCCTCGTTAAATAGGCTATCTAACACTGAAAGAATTTTTAAAATCGAACCAGTGGTTCCTGAGATTAGCGCGTTCAAACAAACAGACTCTTCAGCTTTAATTAAAAATTAGCAGCAGCTAATATTAATTAAAAATTAAATAATATAGTATGATAATTGTATAAACTATAAATCTAATGTCTGACTAAGTACGTTAAGCGTCGTATTTTAAGATTTTCAAGGTAGGTAAGGTACAAGCACTTTAGTCTAGACTAGACTAAATCATCTTGTAGCCGCTAACAAGTTTGTAAATCCATATGTATTATGTATTGGAAATTAAATCAATGTAACCTACGTTAGGCTTAGCAACTATTAAGTAGTCTGTGGTTAGGCACTAGTTTCATGAAATTTATATTAACTATATGCAATAGGGCCTATCGATTTAAAAATGTTCAGTTTTTTTTGTGTCATAAACCGTTTATAAAGATCTTTAATTTCTATCTCGTACAGATTCGTTTCAAAATAAATTCTACAGGAACATTCAACTTTTGGGATTTAAAAGTTGAACGTTCCTGTAGAATTTAAACCAAACGGTGTTGATACTTGGCTAATGAATTATATAAATTGTATTTATTTTTAACATTTATTCATATCATGAAAAACCAGATATAACATTGCAATCAATTTTAGCACCAATATACATGAACATCGCTTTTAAAATCTGTTTTACATTTTTATTAAAATAATTTATTTAAGTAACTAACTACTTATCTAATGTATTTTATCTTCAAATAACTATAATTATTATATTATGAATATTTAATTTCTGTTTTAGAAAATGTGGAAATTATTCATAGTCGCGGTTAGTCTGTTGAACATATACGGAGAATGTAGGTACGGAATAAATTATCAAAATCAGGACTTGTCCAATGAAATCTCAACTCGGCGTCCCCATCACAGGGATCACAAGGTTGGGCCCCCAGACCACACCAAACTAGTTGCTATGGCTAGATACGTGCTTCATAATTGCGGTATGTATTATTTATTCTGAATGATAATGAATTATGTAGTTACAAAATACAATGACTACTGTTATAGCCTATAGCCTAAATGTAACATTCGTAAACGTGCTGAAATACCAATGTTATTACTATATTAAGTATAATTACCTATGGAAAAGCAAGATAATTTTTGCATTATTTTACGTGGGATCATTAGGTCCCATATAAACCGGTCCCATATATATATAAATAAATAATAAATAAACCGGGTTGCTTTTATAAGAGGAACATCAACTGTAACGGGACTTTTACAGATTGGGCCTCAATTGCAACTATATCCGTGCTACCAGCGATAGAAGGTTTCCCCTTCTCTAATGTTAAATCTGTGGTCGATGGTTCACTCGCCAATTCCACTGGAGTCCCCTATTTCTATATGTCACCTCTGGACTTCACAGCTCGTGATTTAGCGGTAAGTTGATTCGAATTTTGAAATCATTGGAATGCATTTCTTATCTATTGTCTTCTCCATGCCCATACCCTTGTTAAAATAAGGCGTGATGGCGAAGCGTGCGTCTCTATAAATGCTATAGGTACAACGTTAATCTTATAGTTTACTTTGAAGTTCTGTCTGTTCTTCTTGTGGACATAGTTACCTAATTTTAAGTTAGCTTTGTCACCGAAAAAAAAAAGCAAATCCACGTTAACAAATGTATAAGTTAATAAGTATCTGTTTACAGGCGTGCGTTATCATAAATACTTTAGCATATTTACATAGCAATGATAAACGTAATGTTCAATACATATTACATACATAACATAACGACGATAAAATGTTAAGTGTTACCTATTAATATTACCATTGGTCAGGAATTACAGTTTTTTTTATTACTTGCATAAAACAAAGCTTTACTGAGATTTTTTTTTCTTTAATTCGACGATATAAGTGAATGTTTGCATCTGTCTATACTCTATACTACGGTGTTATTAAATTAATTCAGATAAACCGCTATTTGCGTAAAATTTTTCATTGCAATTAATTGAATTAAGAAATAAAAATTCTGGCATCATAAAAACATGCTTTTGGTGTCCTTTTTCCGTATTCGGAGGAAAAATATTACTTCCACATGTAGATATGTACCTATTTCCTGTTAGCAATTATACACAGCAATTATAGGTATAAGACCTGTAATTGCTTAATTTAACACATTGATTATTCCTAAAGAATAAATAAATAGTCGTACAAGAAATATGAAGTTCAAAATGATTTTTTTTTACAGAAAAACACGCGCGCAACTATTTTGGTGTCTTTGGAAGAAACAAGATTCTGTGAGAACCAAAAATACGACCCGGAAGATCCGAGATGCACTCGTCTTATGCTGTCGGGAAAAATGAAAAAGGTATCATTTTGTTATTTATTCATTTTTCAATATAATATTTGCTATTGGTAATCAAATACAAACGAAATTTACATTTGAAATGACTGTTTTTTGTCAGCCAAAATCTTGGGCATTAAAAAAATTAAATTGTATGTAGCACCTATACATTTTCTTATTATCAAACGTTGCAACTAAAGATTTGTCTCCTAAAGTAGAAAATATGCTATAATATTATTTAGTGTGTAAAAAATCAGACTTTGACTTCATTAAGAAATCAAAGCAAACAATCAAGCTTTATCTTAACTATTAATATTCATGATATTATGTATTGCTAATTTACAGTTCAAGGTAAAGTAGGTACCTAACATACGTTAAAGTACAAAAAATAGACAAATGTATTTGCGAGATTTTTTGCTAATTGAATAACTCAATCACTGATTTTTTTGCCTCCTTCTTGGGATAGTCTAGTATTCGCAAGCACATAAAATCAAATGATAATCAAACATTAGTAAAATATCTTTGATAATCCAGTTTTAGTACATCTTAATATATATAAATCTCGTGTCACAATGTTTGTCCTCAATGGACTCCTAAACCACTTAACCGATTATAATAAAATTCGCACACCATGTGCAGTTCGATCCAACTTGAGAGATAGGATAGGTTTTATCCCGGAAATCCCACGGGAAAGGGAACTATGCGGGGTTTTCTCTGAAAACGCGGGCGAAGCCGCGGGCGGAAAGCTAGTAGTTTTATATATCTAAGTCTGAACATTAGTGTTATAATAAAGTTATTGTAATCAACAGGTCAAAGAAGGCACATCCGAGTTTAATTTCGCGAAGGCCGCTTTGTTTGAAAGACATCCTGCGATGGCGACATGGCCGACCGGTTCGTATTTATTTGGATATTTATTCACTGGATAATGGATGATAAATACATATACGGATTCTATGTATAAGGATAAAATATCGTGACTCGTCAGGTATTATGTAATTCATGATATTGCGGTTATACGACATTTATCCACATTCTCTATTGACACAGACTAAAAAAAAAGTTTGTGAAAATTATTAATTTCGAAAACTTTTATATAGAAAAGTCCTTAAAACCTAGCTATTTTTAGACTGGGTGATAGTTTTTAAATAACGTAGATAAAGTAATGACCAGAAAACGAACGTGACATGATTAATGTAGCTTCGATAAGGTCGGGTCAAGGTGTGAAGATAACATTTTTGCAAAATGTTTTACGTGATTGATTAAATAATAATATAACCTGTGATATATTTAATGTCAACACGTAAAAACCACAAATATTGCGATGCTTACTAAGAATTAAAAAAACTAATCAAGGTTTTAAAAGTATCAACATAGTGTGATCCCACTACAGTCAGGCCTCGAATTATGAGTTTAAGGAATTTCTTATCCAATAAAAAGTACTTCTGTCTCATCAGCTGAGAGCTCCCCTTTGCTATATAAACACATAGAACAACAATACAAGCTGATACAACTAATAATAATTATGATAACTGACTATTGAACTCAAATCTCAGTGGCAGGTAAACACAGTCAAGACAATCCCAATTATAATTTCTAGCACAGGCGTCATACCGAAAACACTCCACGCTAGTCTTAAAATCTTAAATTTACACCCACTCACTTTTATACTTCTACAAAAAGCTGTGATATTAAACACCTGTAGGATTGTTAGGAAGTTCTTGTCAATTGACTAATTATAAGTTGTTTGGCCAAAAGCCCGCAACTTTGGTTTAATTCCCCAGTAATGGGCGAGGTATTTTTAACCTAAAAAAATACATTATGATAATACAATGGTTCTTGATTGTTCAGACATGAATTAGTAATAAGTACCTACATCGTCTATATTAATTAATATTCCAATACTTGCCGATGACCATCTTTACTAAGTAGGTATAATCCGAAACATATCTAAGAGCAGGATTAAATTATTGTACTTAAGTCTATACTTCATAATATAACATGAATTTCATGCTTCAAAAGGCAGCTGTGAGAAAGTTATCTCCCCAGTGTATATGCGGAAGGCTGGTTCAGGTTATTTAAAACAAACCAGTTAATCGTGTACCAAGGACTTTGCTTTTTTGCAGACAAGTTGAGAACGTTTTAAATTATGCAATAGTCAATACATGTACGTGCATTAGTCATAATACGTATAAATTAGCATATCTAATGATAGTTTGGAATTTGGATCCTCCAAAAATTGCAAATGGGATCGAAAAATACGTATCTACCTAGTTACATAGATTAAAAAAAAGGATATAACTACATATGTATGTAAAGTAAATTTTATTATAAGGGTTTTTAACACGTGTCCTCAGTAAATGGAATGTTCGAGCGCATTTACGCAATGATCTAAATTCTAAAGTGGAGAGTAGGTGAACTTACTTGAACCATCTAGATTCTAGATCGATTAAAGAGTTGTTGTTGAATGAAATGTAGGTATATGTTAATTTTAATAATCATGTTATTTTTCAGATCACGACTGGTTCATCACCAAAATGAAGATTGCTCAAATAGCAATGGTGGATTGGTTCGGCGGCGCTAAATACGTATCAGTTAGAGATTATCTCGCATATAACTACACAGGAACTGAAATGCTTGATAATTTCTACCACCGAAGACTTAACTAAATACTAAAAGTATATAATAATATTATGTATATGATACATACAAATAACCAACGGGGATGTAGCGAGGATATATTTTTTACTCATTTTATATTAAACAATAAAATTGGTAATCTGTTTAACATGTCTTTATTTTACCCTTTAGATAATACAACCCATTTCTTAATAATATTATTATTCAAAAGTAAAAACTACACGATAAAAATAATAAACAAAAGATAAAAACAACGAGATATAATAAACAAAATTCATAAGATAAGTATTATCGACTAGCTTCCGCCCGCGACTCCGTCCGCGCGGATGTCGGTCTTCGCGTGGATGGCTTATTTCTCCATTTTGGGTAACTCTGACAATGACATCTTATGAATATCTATTGGACCCAAATACGGCTAGGCCTATAATAATACGCAACGTGTGTTCGCGGTTCTACAGAACAACGTCTATGGATAAAACTGAAAAATTAAGATTAATTTTTTTCTACGTATTTTTCCAGGATAAAAAGTATCCTATTTTACGCCCAGGATAATAAGGTATAATTATACCAAGTTTCATCGAAATCGAACCGTTAGTTTTCACGTGATGCCTTCACATACAGACAGACAGACAGACAGACAGACAAAAATTTTTTTAATCACATATTTGGGTTTGGTATCGATCCAGTAACACCCCCTGATATTTATTTTTTCAATATTTTCAATGTACAGAATTGACCCTTCTACAGATTAATTATATGTATAGATTATTTATCATGTACCTAGTTAACCCTTTATAGGGCATAAGCAAAACTAGTATAGCGGCTGTAACCACATGACACATCTGACTGTAAGGTTGATTTTATCTAAACCTTTCTATATAAAATGACCCTTATATGTTTTTCGCGTAGTCCTTGAACGGGCGTAACACACAATCGTACCCACAGGTGTGAAGTTGTTTCGAACTATTTGCAATGACGCTAAATATTTGTGGTTACGTTTGTGCCTTCTGTCCATTCAGAGTTTGCGATGTGCACATGGACTATGTTCTCCTGCTTTTTAATTGTTTTTCGTGGAAAATTGTGATATTTGAATAAAATAAGGTATGTAAATAGTTTATTTATTATTTTTCCAGTAATTTGATATATAATTCTTGCATGTAGCTTTGTGTGACAAAGTTTTATAACGAGTTAAATATGAAGAGCACGTTTCGTTAATTTTGAAGTTAGTTTTTGGTTCTTTTTTTCAATTGAAACAAAAATTTACTTTTTGTATGAATTGAAAAGTTTGTTAGTTGTTATTAGTAAGTTACTTAAATAAATATATTTTACGAAAATAACATAACAATAAGTTGAGGTTTTCGGGTAAAGATGTTATTGAACACCAAAGTCAGGTTTTTTGTATGACGAGGTTTTACATTATAAAAGTACTACACTGTAGGTAATACTTGTGCAGAGTTTTGACCACATTACAATTTATTTTGTTTGTTTTAGATGTCTAAAAGAAATATTTTGGATTTGGACAAAATGGATGATGAGGAATTTGAGGCCATGATGACAGGAATCGATAATAGTCAGGCTGAAGATTCTGATATTGGTGGTGATTCGGATCCTGAGGACAATCTTCCTTTGAATCCCGTTAGCTCTCATACTCGAAACCAAGGACGAGAGGGTGATCCTAAAAGCCTAATGCAAAAAGGTTGTGGATTTTGCATGTATTATACTAGAAATAGTAAATATAATAATTTGATTTCCCAAATAACATATCTTTTATTTAATTATGTGCTCATTAAAATACCCTTATACATATACAAAAATGACGTACATTTTATCATAAGCACTTACTAATTGCCCACAGGAATACCTAAAGGTTAGGCATTCCTATGGGGAATTAAGTTAAGCCCTAAGGCCTAAACGGTCATAGTCACATATGTAACCACTTAACTTATTCCCTAAATGGTCTCGGTTACATATGTAACCACGGCCTGCAGGTAAAACCGTAAGACACAACTAGTCAATTTTTCAATTTTCAGCATCTATAAAAGGTCCTTAACGAAACGTCATATCAAAAATATTGATATCTAACAAAAAAAATTCTGCCCGTTAAAGGGTTAAATAAGACAATCTCTTTATTCAGTTTGAATTAACAAGTTTAGCAAGTTTAATAATAAATAATAACGTTGATTCTTGTCGGTGATAGGGGTAGAGGCGACTTCGGAATTAGGGTGATTATGCCTTATATAAACGGCAATTTTTTGTTAAAATGTCTCACAAAAATTAAAATTTCCTATCGTCTCTTTCTTTTTCTCTTCTACTTGCTATCCAATAAAATATTATCATTATCGTTCTATGTACTATTGTCTATTATTACTTAAGTCGGTGAGCCAATATATCGAATAGGCAGTAGTTTGGTAAAGGCGGCAAAAATTGAATGAGTAACCGCCAAGCAGACATCGCCAGCAGAGTACGGATAAATCTTCATAAATTTATACATTTTCGATAAATAATACAGGGTAGGTAACCATTTTAGAAATTGTAATATAAGATCGCATTAACTTTAATAACTGGGATTTTTTTTTGGTAATATTCATTCATTCATATAAATGATTATAGAGTAAAATATCAGTTTCCTATATTTAATTACTTAACTAAGTAAAAAAAAAATTCTTCTACCTACTTCACTTACATTAAAAGAAACATGTTTGATATAATAAATATATGTTTAAAAATAAATTCATAAATATATTTGTTATATAATATTAATTTAATTGTATATTGAAATGTATATGAGGTTTTGTGTAGGTGGGTCAATCAATTTTTAAAGGTCCCGATCATAATTTTCTCGTATTTTTTTTTTACTTAATTTTCAGCATTTTACTATTTCATTTAGAAGATAATTCTTCGTAGTTTAAGATTATATAAGCAGCAGTGATGTTGATTAAATACATTTGTGGATTTAACTTCACGAACCGATCTATTCACGGGAAATAATGTCCTTTGGACAACTTACACAATAGTACTTTTTTAAATGTTTAATTCCCTTAAGAATTAAAACAAATTCTTCTAATATTAAATAATAAATAATATTTTGATATTTGTTCTATTTACACCCAAAATACGAAATATTTTTATTAAAATTGAAACGAATGATGTCTTTTGAACAACCAAATAATGTTTCATATATAAAAAAGTTTCAGTAAAGCGGAAATAGTGATATTTTTTACAAAAAAACTATTAAGGCGAGGTTGTTACGTATCGTATTATTGATTTTACTTAATTAAAATGAACTGATTCTCGATAAAACTGAATGAATGAAGTATAATGTGATTTTCATATGGGGACATCTTAGTTGTAGTAGTAGCGTCTTGATTTTTGAAATGTTAAAATTACAATTAAACTAGACATAAAATCGCGTAATAAGAATGTGTTCCCGAAACAGCCGAGTAATAAACAAAACATGAACTATTTAACTGTTAAAGTATAAGTTTTATATAATTATTGTCCTAGGGTCAACCAAATTGTCCATGGCGCAACCACTTTGGTTGACCAAGTGACTGGTTGTCCGCGGGACATTTTTTAAATTTTGAGCCGCCAAGCAAATACTATTGTTATTTTATATATTAATCTCAGCTCACACTAAAATATAGACGAAAGCGCATCTCGTGTAGTATAATTGATAACAATGCATCAAGTACTTACGTTTTAATCACAGTTGTCTGACGGACTGACAAAAAAGCCACCCCACACTCACCAACGTCGCTCGGACGACTGTTGCCGTGATTTTATACAAATCAAAGTGGCGTTTGAGCCCGACAGTTAATTATTGTGTTTAGCTTGTTGTTTAGGAATTTACCGCGCCATCTGTGTTTTGGTTTCATAACTAAATTACGGTTGTCTGTGAGACCTGTGCCATGTAGATGATTTATAGGGACAAAAGTAAAATGCCTGAAAATCGTATTATATCCAATAAAAAAAAATTGTTTGTATGTTTTTATGTCAATAATTATGAACTGAAACAAGAAGTGTATTTTGGTATTTATGGTCGTGATAGTATGTGTTCGTGATGCGAAGTTTGTTAATGCATTGTAGCTTGGGGACAAATGTGATAGTACTGGAAAATTGCATTTAGTCTCTGGACAACCATGAAACTACGCACAAATTAATAAAACAAGTAAAATATTGTTCACAATAATGTTAGAAAATATTAAAAGGAATATAATTAAAACCAATTTAACTCTTTATGATTTCATGTTTATTAATTATCGTTCAGGGACATGATGCGTGTACCGTCGGACCAATAAAAGTTGATCGACCCAGGTACACTTTACAATATTTGAGGAAAATAACAAACAAATTTAAATTTAGTGCAAAATATTACTAATAAAAAAGGAATCAATCACAACCTTTTTTGTGTAATTATTGTAATCTATGGTCTATTAAACAAAAAATATTACTTGAAATCAAAAATAACAACCTCAATAAAAACGTCCGAATAACTGACTTGCCACATTGGGAGATGATTATTCGTCCAATCTTCCAACAAAAATATGGACCTATTAACAAATTCTATAATTAGATCCAAAACGCACTTATTGGTAGATTAATATTTAATATACAAGATTTAAAAGCTACCTATATAAAGTTAAACGCACCATTTCAGTTATTTTCCGAGTAATAAATAAATAACTCCACATCAATGATATGTAAAAAGGTGTAAAATAAGTAATAATAATAACAAAACATTCGATCTTCAAAAACGGCAAAATATCTTACATACGATTAGACTTCGATTAGACGTCAAAGTAAGATGGCACGATTCAACTATCGTGAGCGAAAGAGACAACCGACTTGCCACTTCCAGAGTTTTATCATAAACTATCTACATCTTATACTATTTATTAACATCATTGACTCCTCATGAATTATATTTTTCATAAGTATGAATTTGAAAATGAAAATGTAGTACATTAATTAAATCTGAGTTGATTATAAAATATTTAATTTAAAGCAAAGTAATTTTATTGTTATATTTACACTATTATCATTTTTTTTTTCTTTTATTTACAAGCATTTCACACAATTTACAACAACTGCACTTTCCCGTTACAATGCACGCATGACGCGACCGGTGGTGCGACGTTGCCGCTGTTACTGTAGGCGTGGTGCACGAGCGCGTTCACCGGCTCTTCGTTCAGACGCTTCACGTCTATTGGCATTGCCATTACCTGAAAAATAACGAGGGGGATGGTATTTATTATAAAAATAAAATATTATTAAGATGGTTTACTTCAAATAAATATAAAGTATAGACGTACAATAAATAACTAGACTCAATCACGCTAAAAATTTGTCTGAGGCAAGACTCTGCCTGTTCGTGTAATAGGCAGAGTTTTCTTAAATTATAGCTGGCAAAGGTAATGGCACTGAATATAAAAACTCCATTGTTTACAAATTATAATAAGAGCTAGATTTGAACAAAAATAAATTGAAGTATCATACACACCTGTTCTGCAAATTTCTCTCCATCCGTAACACTGGCTAGGTTATCCAAATGCCCAATATCCTGCTTACATACATCACTGCTTATATTTTCAGCCAGCTTCATGTTCACTAATGCCACGTCCAATACATTTGTTGAGTGAGGTATAGTCGCACTGAAGTTAAGGTTGCCGATTGGCCGGTTACATAACTTCTTACTCCCCATATATTCTGATGCTGCTATATTCTCCAGCCACCTTTCGTGGAGGCTGTATAAGTTTTTATATGTGCACAGCATCATGTCTCGCACCCTGCATCGTTCATCTAGTAATTGTTTGATCGCTTGTTGTAAATTAGCCGATTTCTCATTGAGAATCTTCTTGCATGCTGCTAACTCTTCTATCAGCAAACTGAAAAATTACAATATATTTATTAAGTTAATTTATGTGCACAATTATATTGCATACACAATTTTCCTCATATTTTTGGGTTTCATAAAATGTCTTTTATAGGTATTTAATTTGAGCAATAATATTATAATAACCACAAAGTATTTTTTAGTTTTACCTTCACACCAAAATATAATTATTATTTGTTTAATTTGTGGGTTTTTATTATGGTGTTGATGTTTATAATATAATAATTTATTTACCTGCTGGCTAAAAATTTACTTCTCCATACTTCACACTGACCAGCCAGCCATTCAGTCTGTTCCTGAAATTAAATCACACAGCCTTAATACAATGTTTTGATTTGTTAAATATGTTGTAATTAAATGTTTCATTTTCTTATCTATTCCTTATAATGATAATTTATATCATTAAAATGGGGAATCTGATAAATATAGTAAGATGGTCAATTCTTAGAAGAGATAATAAAATATTTACAATACTTTAAAACATGTTGGATGTTTTATCTTTATAATCTAAAAATCTATACAAGTAAATATAATAATATATTTAATTTTTATTTTAAATGGGCAAAGCATGGCAGGCAATTTATGAATTGCCAAAAACATCCATCAGTTATTAACGAGTTGAACATATTTATAGTAGATCAATTGAACCAAGTATGTTATAACAATTGTTAATTCTATGTTCCAATTAAAATTCAAGGTCAATTTATTAAAGATCTACATTTATGTGATATTATTTTAATTATATGATAAGAAATAAATTTCTTCAAATGTTTTAATGTAGTCTTAAATATATTTAATCTTATCACTTTAATATATAGATAGATAGATGATAGATATAAAAAATATTCAACCTGATGTGTAGATAGATGTTGTGCTGAATTAATTAAGGCATTGGCCAAGTGTTTCTTATCTTCATTTAATGATTGCACCTGCGTCTCCAAATCCTCACCCATTGATGCTACCAGCATAGTTTTCAATTCCTTATTTACCTGTTAATAATGTTGGAAAATTTAGAAGCTTGCATTATAATATGTATTTTGAGGAAAACCTGCTGGAATAACACTACTTTTAATACATATGTATTTTTTCATAAATAAATAATACATTTTAAATGAACAGTAGTTTTTTATGGATGTAGCAAAGCTCCTACATTTAAGGTTAATAATTACATAGTAAACCTTTCTAGTATTCTAAAAAATCAGGTTCAAAAGTATAAATTTAAATATTCAAGATACTTCACCTGAACTTGCTGCCTTAGCTGCTCATTCAAACTCTCATTCTCTTTTGTTAGTGCATCAATCTTTTTCTGCATTTCATCATCATGTGTTTTATTTTGATCAGCTTTGTCACTGCTTGTCATGTGCTTCAATCTTGGCTTAAACTCGTTTAAATTTGTGTTCATTTGTGACATCTGAGACACAAGTGTGTTTATATCCATATGATTTCTTGACTTCTTTGTGCTTTTCGAAACTGTCTTTGGGTTCATTGGTTTAACAGCTGCAGGATAAGGCTCATATGGGACAAATTTTGGGTTTTTGGAATAAATATGGGTTTTCTTTTCTGTTGAAAAGACTTTCGTTGCATATACTTGGATAAGTCGCCCACCAGAGAGTGATTCTTTTTTCTTCACTATTTGAATAGGCTTAACATCAACTTTTTGCTTGGTTTCCGTGATTTTTTCTTCAGATTCCATACCATCGCCTGCAGTTCTTGCTTTCCCCATGATAACTGTTGTACAAATAAATTGGCCATTGGGAAAATAAGGTAAAATACTTTAATTATTACAATTCAAAGGCATTATTGGTACTTACTGTCATTAAATGGGGTGATGGAGTCCATATTGTAAATGCAGTATAATATTTCAAATATTATTAAAGGTACAAACAATTATTATATGGGTTAAAAACAAATAAATTAAAATTATCTTCGCGAATTTTGGCCTTCATACGTTTACTGTTTACTTGTCAGTTGTCATTGTCATGTTTGACGTTGAATGTTGACGATGTATCAGGTGACAAGTGTCAATTCATTCGTCAGTTTAAAGCATACGATGGTTAATGGTTTGTCCGCACTTTTTTAGACTGAGCTATGGCCATTAGATAAATAAAGTTAGGTAAATGTAAAACTTACAATAGCAGCGGGAAATCCTTTTTGTTGCTGTTAGTTAGTCTCGCTAGTATGTGAAATATTTCTGAACGGTTGACTCTTCACTATCAAGTCCAAACCGCGCTCGATTGTTTCTTTTTTGAGCGTTAAATATGTAGTTAATGTCTAGCAAGTGAGGTTTTTTTTATATTTAGGTTATTCAAAGTAATCGGTAATAATTTTTCATATATTATAAGATGACAAGGCCATAACTTTCTCATTAACACGCATCTAGCCCCTTGCCTACATTAATCAGGCAATTACCTGACTTTCGTGTTACCACTCTGATACAATGTACTTATACCTTTAAAAATAGATTTGTGTGTAAAATAATTAAATTGGGGAACATAAAACAATTTGTATCTATAAAAATTTATTACAATAAATAATAATCCACTAAAGCACATAATAAATTAGGCATTAAGAGTAGATTCTAACTCTCCGTTCCCTAAAAGCTCCTTGATTATATCAAGACCTCCAATCAATTCTCCTTTTACATACACTTGAGGGTAGGTTGGCCATTGAGAGAATTCCTTTAGACCTTGACGCACTTCCTCATCAGTTAGAATATCAAATGTATCATATTGGACTCTGCAACAAACACATCATATAATATAAAAAGAGGTGTGGCACTCGGGGACTGCCGCGGTAAAGCTATTGCATAATGCATAGCATGCCTTCAAGCCACACCTCCGAGTCCGTCGGAGTGGGGAGCGTGAGGTTTTTTCGTTACGGAATTTCTCGATTCGGTCCCCGCGCTCAAGGCCCGCGATAGAAGCTATGTAATAGCTTAAAAAGATTTAAACAGAGTTAAATTTGGAAAGATTACATAAGAAACGAAAATTATATTTACACAGAATGATAATAAATGAATTTGACAGAATGTTAATAAATATAAAGCAGTAAGGAAGATCATCTTCATTTAGTAGTAATCTAAAAAATGCTGTGTATGCATTAGGAATAATTTTCAAAATCTCCATTATGCACAAGATTCAACCAGATAATTAAAAGAGGAACAATAATCTTTAAACAAAGTATACAACTTTGTTTCTACATATTTGGTTAAAACGAAAAAATGTTAGATAAATGACTACTGAATTTACTATCTTTCTCAATTATTATTAATTATTATTGTGAAGATGTTTATAATTAATTTTATGATACTATTTTATACCATGACCTTAAGGTTATCCATATACCAAGTTATGTTACATGATTTATTACAATATACTTTTATATTTTAACATACAAAAATATCAAAATAATTAAAAATGTAATACAGAATACAAAAAATAAAAAAAATATATTTACACATCACAGGAATATATTACATTCCAATCTTGTTTCTAAGCACTAGTTACTAAGTAACAATAAATACAAGGAGAACAAGAATGTAAATTCCTAACATAAATTCTAAGCACCATTTACATTTCTTTATGATCAGTTTTAAATTCATAAAATACTTATGGTAATAGGATTGGTATGGATAAAAAAAAAATCAATAAAATAGTAGTCGATATTTCTAAAATAAAATTTACATACCCTGTTTCATTTAATATGTGGATAAGCTGTTTACTAAAGCCACACCTCGGTCCATCCCTTGTACCTTTCATAAATACCATAACATTGTGTTTATTTATAAGGCTCCTCAGGCGTTCTTCTAGGGATTGCTTGGGGGATTCATTCTGAACAGATTTCCCGGCACTGTATGATTTTACCTTAGAAGACATTTGAGCGACATCCACGCCATCGATTCTATCAATTTGTTGACTATTTTTGAAAAATATAACAGTCGGAACTGAATCTATCTGTAAAAACATAATATTATAGCTTCTTGATAAAAGTATCTTTTTTACTTATTTATTTTAATGAATCAAATTATTTTATCAAATCATTAATACCTTATACTTTAATGATACTTCTGAAAGACTTTCAGCATCACATACACCAAATTGGGTCCCGAAGTTTTTTGCTTCAGGTAATTTTATCAGTTCTTGCAGAACATCAGTGACTTGCTTACACTGTTCAGCCCATTCTGCAGAAAAATGAACTACACTAAGGGAAGACGAACTGAAAGAATGTAAATAGAAATGAAGTCCACATACATAGGAAACGAAAAGTATATTTGAAATATATATTGAAGTTTCAAGTAAAAACATAAAACGAAGGACATTTCGTCAGATTTTTTTATAACAATACAAACCTTATAAAACTGTTGAATTTGTCGATTGTATCAATAACAATGACAGACATTCTTGGAGGTTATATTATCCTTATTAAAATGAAGAAACCGTTTTATATCAATATTATTACAAAATGTTGTACTTTAAATTTTTTCACTAACAGCTGACACTAAAAACTAGATTTTCTACAATCCAAATCCCTCAAAAGATTTTCCTGAGACCTCTACTTATTGACAAGAAACTGAAGTATAATTTGGCAATTGGCATTGGCAATTTTGAGGCAAATGGCAATTTTGAATTTTTGAAATCGATTGATTGACATAATACAGTCTGGCCAGCCAAAGCTGAACCCAGTGTTTTTTGTAGCGGCCACACTATCTGGAATGTTTGGCGCCTATAGTATATAATATTATAGTGCGCATCGTAGGCAGATGAGCTATAGCAAGAAGCTTATATCTAATACACTGGAGATTGCACTATGACCATTAACTTGTAACAAGAAAATATGACCTAGAATGACGTCAGTCATGTTTTTTGTCTCTTTCTGTGGAGTGACCACGCTGGTTTGTAAATTCAGGATTTTTCAAAATAGAAAAAACTAAAAATCATGGTCTATAAATAATAACGACATATATTTTTAACAGAATTTATATTATAATATTACTGGTCATACTTTATAGGTACATACAATTTTAATAATTGGTATAGAATGATAGTTTTAAATAACTTTTGGCTACAAAGCTTGGATATGAACCGATATATAGCATTAACATCCTTTGTAAATAGAGGAAAGTTGTGTTTTGCATCAGATGCTGTTTACCAAATTGTAAGCTACTCAGATCTTCTTTTTAAACGCGTTGCTTCGACGGGTCAATTTCAAGCCAAAATCATCAAAGAAAAACTGTTTATAGCAGCCTTGCACAAATTTCAGCTAACTTTACAAAGTTTATTTTTCAAAAGGTATTTTTTCTGGGTCGTAATC
Organism: Colias nastes; assembly: GCA_907164665.1. Taxonomy (NCBI): domain Eukaryota; kingdom Metazoa; phylum Arthropoda; class Insecta; order Lepidoptera; family Pieridae; genus Colias; species Colias nastes. The sequence continues at coordinate 22,541 of CAJQZM010039159.1, read as the reverse complement.
CTCAGTAATTTTATCCTTGATGGGCACATATATTTCTTTTTATTTTACTTTTTGGAAAGCTGAAATACGTAAAACAAAAAAAAATATGAGGTAAGTTAAAAAAGTATAAATTTCAATGTAAAAACGAACAATCTTATAACTACATGTGAGTGCAATACCGATGTCGTGTGTTGTTTCATTACTAGTAACAATCTTTAAAATGGTGTTGTAAATTTTCATCATAATATTGTTATTACAAAATATTCTCTTCGCTATCCATAAAAACTCGTCATCATGGTTACCTTACTTGTTAAATTTGTTTATTGAAAACTTGTTGAAAAATGATAAAGTATTAGGGAAATAACAAATTTAACATGACTGCTTACTAAAATGATGCTAAATTAGACAATTTTTGCCATTGAAATGATTCTAAACAGGTAAATGCAGGAGTATTGAGGAATATTGTAAATAACGTAAATATACACTTGCCTGTGAAATTCTATGCCAGAATTTGGTGTCCAAACACTTCTGCAATTTTGCACAATACAATGCATTCTTTATATTCGGAAAATATTCATTAAATAAGCAACAATATTAACTTAAATATTCGAAGCGACGCAATTTTTTTGACACACATGCCATATTGACAAAGTGAGAGTTGCTACAATTTAATTATGGTGACTACCCATAATCAGGGAGTATCGCTTTTTAATAATTGGTTCAGATACTTATTTTATTTAGCATAAATAATAATTGTCTCATCCAACAATGCTTCTGAATGACGTTGTTGGCAATTTATCAACAAACTCATATACAAAAACTAACCTTTTGCACAGAATATTACAGCATACATAGTAGCCTTGGGAAAACTTCGTATTAACAGTGGCAATACCAAATTAGGTGTGAAAGTGATAAAAAACATGAACTGGGCAATATTTTCTTGTTACACGTCAATGTTCATACCGAAATCTCCAGTGTATTAGATATAAGCTTCTTGAGCTATAGATACTATATAGATGTGTGTGTGACAAATAGGGATGGGTAGGTATTAATTGCGTGTTGAGCTATCGATAAGTTATGTAAATAAATATGTATCATAAGTAAATTTTATGTTCAATATATTAGGAGAAATGTATGAATAAAGTATAAATATGTAATTTTAAATTTGTTTGCCAAGTGAATAAAGTGTGTTTATTCCATTTAAATATGTCTTGTATTAATTATAAGTAGTTTAAAAAAAATGTTTAATTGGAATATCTGAAAAACGTGTGGACTTCTAATTAAATATTAAAGTTAATAAAATAAAAGATCGGGTTTAGTGCTATTTTTTTTACTAATAAATCAAACAATAATAAGTAATAATGTTTTAAAAATGTTAAATAAAAATAAGAAATAATTTAAAATTAAATAATAAATTATATTACGGGCCCTTAGTAGGTGAAAACGGCAAAATGGACTGTTTTCTATGAGCTATAATTGAAAATATTGAAGATTTTTCGCGATGAAATTTTTAATATGTATTACAGAACGTATGTGTGATGGGATGACTGTTTCCAAAACACGATTGGAAAAATTTTGCTCGATAAAAAAAAATCCTGAATTTACCTCTAAAATATCATATAAATGCTCATTACAACCGTATTTTACGATAATATTTCGTATAAAATCACAAATACATAGGTATTTACCTTCTCGATTTCGTGACTGTTTTAGATTTAGAAAATACTAAATATTTCACTTTTCACTTCATTCACTTTTTGATAAAAATGTGAATGGCGCTTACGATTTTTACTTTCGAGCACGTTGATTCCAATTACTAAACGCGGACCCCCTCACCCCTTACCTCAGGCCCGAATAGCTGAATTTTCGCTGACCGCCTAACACCCCTTAATAATTTTTCTATTTAATTTTATCCATTCTATACCTACCAAAATCTTCAAAATCAATTTAGCAGTCGTAACATTACATACTTTACATTTACACTATAATACATTCGCATTCTATTAGAAAATGTATCATAAAAAACACACCACAAAATTATTTATAATACATTTTTAAAAGAGTTTTAATTTTAAAGTTAAATAAATAATATGTTGAAATATTATAGTAATTCTTCTAGTAAACTATCGAGTACAGCGTTGGTCAAGTCACATCACTACGATCACGTGGCAGCAGTGAGGCGCGCGAAGGGTGCGCGAGCGAGCCTGCGCATGTCCGCCTCCCACTTCCCCTTCACCCCCGCGATGCTAGATTTATTTTCATAAAAATAAGTACAACAATCGATTTACCGATAAAATGTGATACTGGATTTCAATTTTGTGTTTTTTCTAGTATCGTTCTTGCAAGATCGAACTGCACATTTCACCATGTTTATTCGTAAATATGAAAAAATCCCTAGAGAAACGCACTTCGATAGCACTCAACCACGACTACGAGCGCTCGCGGCGGGAACGTCGTGTTGTTCCCACCTGTGCCTACTGTTCCCACTTCGTTGTTCGCACTCTATAGATATAATATTATATACTCTAAGGTTTGGCGTTTCTGCGTAGTTAGTTGTCAGTTTTGTTGAAAACGGTTCAAATTATTTGCGAATTTATTGGTTTTAGTGTTGAAATATGGGTAAAACTATAAAGAATGCTGTGCGGCAGCTTTTATTTATAATGATTAGTAAATACAAAGAGTTACAATGATTAGTAAATACAAAAAAATAATGTTAGTCAAATGTTTTATTGACAGGGCTACCACATCCTTTAATAACTTTTAAATCCTGATTTGTTGTGTATCTAATGTACCCATATACTATGATCACCTCTAAGAATATCAAAAGTATCAAATTTTTTTTCCTAACTAAGCCGATGTTACCAGATCCATATTTTTTAAATTTGCCGCCCTTTACTGGGTTCAGCTTTGGCTGGCCAGACTCTATTATGTATCGCTCTGTGGCTCTTGGTATCGCTGGTGGACCTGTGGGTGGACCAAAGAGTTAATGCACAGAGTTAATGAAATTAAATATTATTTTTTAGAGAATTGTACTTTTTATTGCAGCCCGAATTATTAATACCTAATGATTTAAAAATCAAAATTCCTATTCTACACAAATTAGTTCAACATTCGTTAATATTCATTTCTTATCGGTACATAAACGTACTATAATAATAATATACGCTAGCTCGTTTGATATCACTGATAGTAGCCATAGCCCAAGGAACGAGTTATTCACGTTTTCACGAATAGCAAATAAGAAGAAGGAGCGAATGTGTGAGCGAATGTGTGTTTACAAATTTCATTTTATGCATCTGAAAAATAGGTCATATGGAAGCCTGGAAGTTCAAAGCTCCATTATTATAGTCGAGCCAATTTAATAGGCAACATTTGACGTCTATCAATTTTATCTTCGAAGAGAGGTAAGTAACCTGCATAAAAACATCTATTAAAGTGAATTAATCGATACGTACTTGGAACATTTGTCAATCGAACTTGAAACACATGTCAATTTTAAAATTCATTAGGCGAATCCCTGTCCCAGTAATATACTTTCTTTCGTAAATTTAAGGAGCAAAATAAGACAATTAACTACATAATTAAAAAAAACACAACGCATTTATTAATTTATGATGATTTTTATTCTCAAGTAATCAATGCATTCGATTCTAGATGTCAGATTTCGATTTTTATACCCGGCGCGGCCTAAGATGATCCCTATGACAGTTCGTCTTAGTGATTGCTCGTATGATGGATCGTGTCGATACTTTACTATTTTATAGGCAAAGGCGTGGTTTGCATTCAGCCACGTCGGTAAACATGTTTTTACAAATATTATAAAATGAATTTTTAACGTCTATTATGTAAACGAAACGGTAAGTAAAACGAAAGTTTTCCAAAACATAAAAATGCACCTTATCATTTTCTCGTAATTTTTAACCCGTTTAACACAGTGTATATTATTTTATCATGAAAATGGAATCCCCCATTTAATTTTTCTAAAAAACTTATATTATCATAGGTAAGTAAATTAATGCGAACGGTAATTAATTAATTAATTAGGCTGCGATCTTCTGTTCCATTCAATAGTGAATGAACTATAGCTTAAGCATGGAAAAAATGTGAACTCGTTTCCATTATCGAAATTTGTTTATCGATACTTTCCGCACTAGTCGATAAATGCCAACGATGTAAGTTTTGAAGGACGTAGACTCTGGCTAACGAAAGATGAGACTGGAAAAAGGCGGCAAATTCAAAAAATCAACATATGGCAACTTAGGTTATAGTTGGAAATATCCTCCTGAGTCCCGACATTTTTTTTTCTAACATTGTAAATTTGTCCGCATGTCCTTTAAAAAGAACTATTTCGAGGTGTGGCTGAAGTCCTGAGACTTTGCGTGCTTCGAAATAGAGCTTAAAGCTCATACAATTTTTTTTGCTAGAACAAACATTATTGACATTTAAATAAAGATCATTTTGGCATAAAAAATAATTCTGTGCTATTTGTTCGTCTTATAGGCCATTGGGTCTTAATACATAACATGCCGGGGTAGAATATGTCCGTTACAAAGGAATCTCGGACTTACAGTGAGATTTTTTTTATAAATAATACCAATTAAAAACACATTTTTGCAATCAAAATAATCAACTTTTATTAAACTTTTTTATTATAATGTAAAAACAAGTTATAAAATCACGAAACTCAAGTCTTACTTCTATCAGTCTGAATTATTTATCAAAGTTAATGTCATAAGAATTCTTAGTAAAATAAGGAACATACAAAAGAACAAGCTAATATTAATAACCCAATTATGGAATGTTATAATTAATAGCTCCATACAAAAATAGAAAATAAAAAATTATGTATAAAAATTAAGAATTATGAAATAGCTTAAAGCAATTTCGTTTTGCTGTTAAGCAAAGCGACAGATTACATCCTAAACATTTTACTGATGTTTTTTTAGAACATCCTTCATTTCTACAACGACTCTGAGTTGTTAACATTTCTGGTAAATGATCAGTGCCATGCTTTCGTCTCAATTTAGAAGGCAAAGGCACTATTGGCGGACGCCTCTTTTTTACGTTTCTTCTTTCCTCCGGTTCACCACTATCATCCAGCAAATCATCCTCTCTGTAGAGATTCTCTTCTATTAGTCTTTCTGCTATCAGTCTTTTGAACTCTCTAAGTTGTACTATTTTATGTCTACGGATACCTTTTTCTATCTGTTCTTGTTTAAATTTAATCCATGAATTCGTGATAGATAAGTCCAAGCAATGGGATATGAACCTTACGGTCCATTTACGAGTTCGTGCTCTACTTGGGCATACTGCTATTAATCTGTCGGTTAAATCTACTCCGCCCATATTGCTATTATACTCTTTTATAACTTCGGGACGTGAAACAAATAAGTATTGTTTTGTTGATCTGTTGTATCTTCTACAGTCATCAAAATTTTCAGCAGCATGAATAGTGGACAGCAGTAACACAGATTTATTGTCCATCCATTTAGTGAATGCCACCTCCCCATCATTTCGGACTAGTACGTCACAACTCCCTCTTCCTTTCCTCATTAAAGTTTTATCATCGTCTATTTTATTGATTACTTCTTTTGGCACGCGATTTTTCATTATAGTTCCAGTACATTTTAAGCCTCTTTTAGCAAGTTCGTCTGCCAATCTAACCGTAGTAAAATATCTATCAAAATAAATCAAATGACCAGGCACTAAAGATTCAGTAAGTTTAAGTACAACGTTTTCACCTAAATGAAATTGGTTATCATATGCAAAAGTCTCTTTTCCTTGGTAAATAGTTAAATCGCAAACAAGACCATTTGGATTGGCCAAAACAAAAGCTTTCATACCAGTCGGATGGGGCTTGCCAGGGCAATACTGTCGTATTGGACAGGCCCCAGTAAATGGAATGATCATTTCATCTATAGAAATTTTCTGCTGCCTCCCTTGTGCTTTGCAGCCTTGGAGAATTCTATCTAATAGAGGACGAACTTTCCAAAGCTTGTCCTGTTTCCTCATATCCATAGTTATGTCATTATCAAAAACTACCTTCATTGAATTTCTCAACAAAAAATATCTGTCTCGCGTCATGGCTTGTGTAATCACAGGTAAAGCATATTTTTGGTTCCAGTAAATTCTGATTTGAGACAGTGGTAAGCACGCCATAAGTAATGTTATCCCAAAATAAATATAGCATTCTTCCCTAGTTAAATTAATACTTCTTCCAGTTTTTTCAATTGAAGTCTGATTAGTTTTTTGAACAATGGTATCGATCAAATTGTCGTCAATATACTCGTTAAGGTATTTCATTAAATCTTCGGAATTTACATTATTAGATGGATAAGAAGGCTCTTGCAAATGTGGCATTGACTTAGTAAAACTCCGTCTCCCCCAAAGTTCTTCATTTTCTGGAGTAACTGGAAATCTTTGGGCCCTGCCGCCTCGAGTAAGTACTCTACCTCGAGAACGATAACCACCTGCATAAAAATAAATAAATATTTAAGACATCGAAGAAATATTCATACCAAAAATATAAATTGTTAAAATACCTAAAACCTACCTCTAGTACGCACTCTTCTCAGGCTAGTTGCTATCTGTACTGGTTGCGGTGTGGCTTCTGGTTCGGCTTCAGATTCTGACGTTGTACTACAAAGGTGGTCTAAATCTTCTGGGAAGGGTTCGGCTGTATCCGAATCCTCATCTTCAAATTCAGATTCGTTTAAAATTGTTTCCAATTGTTCATCAGTCAATCCTAAATAGGAAAAAAAACAAATCAATGAAATTTTATAGGAAATCCGGGATAAAAAGTAACCTATGTGGTATTCAGAAACATAAGCTATAATACTACAAAGTTTCATCAAAATCCGTTTAGTAATTATAATGTGATTGAGTTACAACATCCAAACATCCAAAAGTTACATTTATAGTATTACTCTAAATAAATGCCGAATATCCTTTTTCCCGTACAAATTGAATATGCCTAATTATATAGCTAAAACCGAAAGTACTTTAAAACGAACATACTGATATTTGGCTAATTATTCAATCCAGACGATTAAGTTTTGATAAAACTATAACATTTACCTATAAACCATAACCATATCTCAATAATAAATAAAAAGTTAACACATTTTATAAACATTTAACACGAAAAAACAAGTTTTTGTTTACCTGCTGTTCGTTGGTGCTCCATTTTCAATCTTGAACACTGCCCGAAAGAAGAAATATCTGTTCTCTGATTGGCTTAACCAATAGTAACTGTTTTTTGCTGTCAATTTTGTCATTGACAATGACGTTTGTGTGTTTCGGCGCCAAATTTTAAACGAAAATCTAATTTGTGTGTTACAAAGAACATGCGGTCATCATACAAGTGTACTGAGAAAAATGTCGGGACTTCATCATGTCGGACAAATTGTTCTGTTTAAAGGATGCTAGGACTTAGGAGGATATAGTTTTGATACTTTTATTTATTATTTTCTCTTACGAGCAAAAAAAAAACAACAAACTCTTCATCTTTATAATATTATGTTTAAAGTAATATAGTGCAGTTAAGTGATACAGATAGAAAAAAAAGAACACCGAATGAAAGCAAGAAAAAACATAATAAAAATACAATTAAATTTTGTTTAATCAATATAATCATATTTAACCTAAAAATTCAGCCGCGAATGAAGAGTAAGAATCACTATCATTATCTCTGACTCTTATTATGGACTCTTCTATTTCAGCAGTTATACCATCTCCTTTTTTGTACTGCTCTTCACCATGAATAACATGGTCCGGTCATAGAAGAAATCTCGTCAATATATTGATTTTGAGTCTTTAAACATTTTGAACGGAACAGATCATTATTTTTTTTTATTGTTGCTTGAATAGTTTATAAATGGATTACTGGTATCATCCATGTTACCTGCGAAATAATAAATATTCAACAATGCAATCAATATGAAAAGTATCAAAATATCAAAGTCACACTTAACAATTCATTGAGATAATCACGTAAACACTTTTGTTTTTCCTTGAAAACTACATCTATTTCAACTTGTTTCTTTTCAAATTTACTAATCATAGTAAAAAGAACCTTTTGTAAGTCACTTTTCAATGTTTTCGTCATGTTTTCAATTAGAAATCACTAAAATAGCAGAAATAATTTTCACTTTGACACATCAACAACTTAGGTTTTAATGACAATTTAGTGTTGCCATATAAATTTTCGAAATAAAAAGCCAGTCTCATCTTTCGTTAGCCAAACAATAAACGTAAAGTCAGATTGATATAATTTCTCGTAAATGATAAGAATTGTTATAATTCCAACGGAATATCATTGTAATAGCATAAAGCTACGTAAAAATTAATAAATGCCATTTTTAGACGCCTCCAATACGTTTCTAATTTAATGGTGACGCCATTACAAGTTTGTCTCTTGAGAATAACTGTCAGTGTCATAGGGATCATCTTAGGCCGCGCCGGGTATAGAGTAACGTCTCTGGTATTTAAAAAGAAAAAAGGTTTATTGACACAAAATTGTAGCGACGTCAGTTCTTTAAATCAGAAATTGTTTATTATGTCTAAAATGGTTTATCAGTAAAACCAAATCTTAAAATTACTTGTATCGGTCATTATTATTATAAATATGTAATCGTAATTGAAAAAAGTTAAGCAAATGTGCAGTTCTAACAAAACGAAATACTTAACATCGTAGAAAGAGTAGTTTGTCTGTCTACGCTTAACATGTTATTCTATGTCGTCGTTACTAAGTTACGTTGATGAATTTTGTTGAACTGTCAAATGTTGCCTATTAAAATGGCTCTACTATAGTGTATAATCTATGGTTCAAACTAAAGCATTAAAACCTCCTCCTTTTTTTGAAGTCGGTTAAAAAAAATACTGTCATCTGTCCGTTGTCAAATGTCAACCTCGATTTTTGATTGTCATTTAGCAGCTTGTGTCAGAGCGGTGTGGTTGAGGTTACAAAATATGAATCAAGAATATTGAATTAAATAAATAAGAAATTGTCACAAATCTATTATAGATTTTACAAAGCAATAATTTTTATACAAAATGGCTACGGTATCCACGGCCCCAGCTCCTGGAATGCATCAAATCGATTTATCGAAGTTAAATTTGCACCAGTTGGCTCAACTGAAACAACAATTAGATCAAGTAAGCCTTCGACAGCCTTAAAAATGTCTTTTTATGTTTTAAATGTTCATAAAATTATGAAAATGTATGATTACAGGAGCTGACTGTTTTCCAAGATTCATTACATACTCTAAAAATTGCTCAGCGTAAGTTTGTAGACTCTGGTGAGAGTGTTGATAAAATCAAGCCAACAACGAAGGGCGAAACGATCCTTGTCCCTCTTACTGGCTCAATGTATGTGCCTGGAATTTTAGCTGATACACAGAATGTTATAATTGATATTGGAACGGGTTATTATGCACAAAAGGTAATATATTCTTTAATATATTATGTCATTTCACACCATTCATTTGTACATATATTTGGTACGGTTACTTTGATATTGTTACATGAAATTCATAAATGCCATAAGTCCTTGCCCTGTATAGTTACAAATTTATAACATAAATGTGTTTAATTTCAGGACATTGAAGGTGCCAAAGACTATTTTAAGAGGAAAGTAAAGTTTGTAACAGAGCAAATGGAAAAAATTCAAGTAATGGGAATTGAGAAGTCCAAAGTTCGGGAAGCAATAGTTATGATGATGGAAATGAAAATACAAGCGCAGGCTCAGGCGCAAAAGTCTTTGACATAACATAGTGTTTTAATAACATATTATCCCTCACTAGTTTGTATTATGTATATTTCTATACACTATTTAGCAGTTGATTTTATCAATTCACCACCCTAAAAATAGACAGGTTTATAAAAAGCTATAAGTTATATGAAATGCAGGTTCAATTCACCAAAACATTGAAATGTCCTTTCCTATGGTTCGGTTAAATGTATGGACTTTAGAAGTATTCAATTTGTAATTTACAATATGAGATTTTAAACATATAAAAAAATGAGTATGCTGCATGCATATAATCTTCTTTATTTATTAATACTGTCTTAATTTGCTTTGAATTTTTATGTTTAACTTGCAAAAGTATTTTACAGAATTATTGATAAAAATTTTGTAAAATTATTCAATGCATATTATATTGTGTCTTCTTAAGATTATAAATTGATTTTAAAATACTGTGTTTTAACTGCAAAAATTTAACAACATTTCCTGTTGAATTCAGGTACAGTAGAACCTCGATAAGTTAAAGTCCAAGGGAAACACAAAATATTTTAAGTTATAGAGGTTTTAAGTTATCAAGGGTCTATCCATTTTTCACTGCTTCTATAGCTTTTAATTTATCAGCGTAGGTGAGGGTTGTTAGTTTTCTTTTTGGACTCATTTTAAGCCAGTTTTATCACACAGTAAGTAAAGTGATGTTTCCAGGACAACAATCAAAAATTTATGATGCAAGTAAGTTGTTGTCATAAAGCTAACCGCCGCAAAGCTTTGAAGAATTTCGATAAAGCAAGCAATAGGTAATGTATTGTTTACGTTAACATTACATACAGGTAAATTAGCTTGGAGAAATTTTTGCATATGTAGTGGTGTGTATATTACTCAGATCTTGGAGCGCGTTTCCACTATATCGTTCTGGCCTTTACAAAAATGTTTCGATATCCTAACATTACTATTTAATTTTATACTTATTCCTAGCAACACTTTTGTTTTCAATAAAAACAACTTTTAATTTGAAAGAAAATGGTTTTGACTTTATAAAAAAAATATATCATTCAATTTCACGTCCTTGAGCAAACGACAAGGCGACTACCGTGAAACAATAAAATATCGTGTCCATTATAATTTGTTTCATAATTAATATTTGACCATAATAATTACGAAACAAAACAAATAAATAAATCGTCACTTGATAGTGGAAAGTGGAAACACGCACAAAACCAAAATAAACCAGTTTACGCTGTCCGCAGGTGCCAAATGCAGTTGTTTGGTACCGTTAGAACATAAAGCACACATTTCATTCAAAAATTATAATTATTATGTACGTAGTTTAATTGATAAAGGAGAATGACCACGGGTGGTATCGGTAAAAAAAGGAGAATGACCACGGGTGGTATCGGTAAAATTTGAGTTGTGCCACGTATTCGTGATATTGTTAATTGCTATTTGTATTTATAATGATCATATGTATCACTATTAAGTCTTAATTATACCGGATAAATTGAAATAATATTATAGTCCTTTCCACCTAAGATGATTTCTGTGACACATCGATTTTTGACACGTGTAGAGATGTCTTTACTGAAATCATATCAATTGTTTCCGATAATCGATAATATTTTATTTGGAAATGAAATCGATTTGAATAAAGTACCAAAATTAGTTTTTTCGGCATTTCGCCAACAATTAACTAAGGAAACTTAGCAAACAACAGCAACAAAAAGTCAACAATAACAATTAGTAACAATAACAGAATACCACGCAAAGTATCAATATAAAAATGCAACTTGTATACAAGGCTGACGCACTCGTACAGACGATTGACTCGATTGACAAACGATCACAAGATTGGCGCCGATTATATGATTTTCCAACTCTATGATTTTTCAACGATCCATTTCATGTACACGAATTGCGTAGGTATTATATTTTTGTGTTATTTTATTTTATTTTTCATTATATTAAACTAAACAATACTGTTTTTGATTTATAAGCTTAAGATGTTTCATTTTTATATTTTTGGTAATAATGCCGCCATAAAATAAAAATATTATGCACTAAAATTATTTTGGCGTTTTAAACATAAAATACGTAATTCGGAACATGATGAAGTGTCACAGGAATCATCATAGGTGAAAAGGACTATAAAAGTTTTTGTTTTGACACATATATCTATCTCTCTTGCAAGCGTCCTGCGTCATATGTCATAGTTTCTATTTGAAATGAATCTTGAATGAATGTGTTCGACGCTAAGGTTCGACGCAATGTTCGACGTAATTTATTTTGAAATAGGTAATGTTTATTACGATTTACTTTTCACATTTGTCTTGTAAATTAAAATATTACCTATGTAATAAATGTAAAACTTAACGTTCATCGTTAGTTTAAACTCGATAAAGTATTTTTTTGAAGTGTTGAATAAAACTATTGTTTTATTTTTATTGTCGCGAACTGCGGCTTATTTATATAAAAACTTTAATCGTTTCTAAAAGTACTAACATCAAGCTTTAAATTGAGCTATATTTCATCTTGACACAATAAGTTTGATTGCGATACCAAGTGCCATAGTCACTTGGGCAATCTCCTTTTGTATTTGTTGATTGTTGTTATTATTTGTTATTATTGTTAAAATATTTGTTGAAGTGTTTAATTTGTGTGTAAGTGTTGTAACTTTGTATTGTTAATTCAAAATGGCTCCAGTGTTAAAACATGGTCGAGGCAAGCCTTTGACTTCTCAAACTAAAGAATTAAACTTTAAATGTCGTTTCTTTTTCAGGTTAGTAAATTTTTCATTTTAGTAACATTGTCATTTTGTAAAATCATGTTCATTTTGTAAAAGTTATACGTATGTTAAATGTGTAAATATTAAATTAAAGTCTCATCTTTTTCAGAGGAGAAACACATATAGTTTAATTTAAAATCCCATATTTATATAATATTGTTATAAATTAATTCCCAACTGGCAACCCGAACCGAGTGGGTGTTTATAAAAATGAGCTGAACAGCGGATTTGACACACTTTCCGTTGGGCTCTCGGACGTAACGGTCGTTTTGGTTGTGCTTAGTTGTGTTAATAATTATTTTGAGTCGATTATTATTTTATTGTTGAAAGTAGACATATAAAGTCATTTTGTAAGGAATCAAACCTTTCTAGGTTGAATTTAAAATCGTTAAGATCAGAAGTGGGATTGCCACGCGTTTTATACCGTTTGCCATCTAAATTTAGTGCTTATTAGTTGTTGTTCAGTTCAGTTGTTCAGTGTTGAAAGAACTCAACCGTAGCGAAATAACGTCCGTTGCGTCCTGTGAGCGGGAGTCATTAAGTTGGGGCTATTGATTAGTCATGGTCAGGTTAGGCCGAGTCGGGGAAGCAAAGTTGTTAAGAAAATAACTAGTTGCTATGATAATAACAGGTACTACGGGACAGTTCTCAAAATGCTACGTGTTGAAGGAGGCAACAAGGGTTCCCAGTGGTCCGATGTGCTGTGCGCTGGCAATGGCACGTGCGCTGTACATCCACTGCGCCGCTGCAGTTGCTGACAACGGGCTTCCGGGCTGCTTGCAACCAATCTACGGCGCCGGGATGCCTGCGTGAACGAGGATCGACGGTGGCCACTCACCGCTGCTGTCGAAGATTTTGTGTTTGTGGTGCTATTGTTTATAGACCACTTAGAGAACATACGAGGGTATGGGTCTCTCCGTTTTGAAAGGTTGTGGTGCTATTGTTTATAGACCACTTAGAGAACATACGAGGGTATGGGTCTCTCCGTTTTGAAAGCTTGTGGTGCTATTGTTTATAGACCACTAGAGAACATCCGAAGGTATGGGTCTCTCTGTTTTGAAAGTTTGTGGTGCTATTGTTTATAGACCACTAGAGAACATGCGAAGGTATGGGTCTCTCTGTTTTGAAAGTTTGTGGTGCTATTGTTTATAGACCACTAGAGGACATACATGGGTATGGGTCTCTGTTTTGAAAGTTTGTGGTGCTATTGTTTATAGACCACTAGAGAACGTACAAAAGGTATGGGTCTCTCTGTTTTAAATTTTTGTGGTGCTAATGTGTTTAGGCCACTTAGAGAACATGCAAAACGTATGGGTCTCTGTTTTTTACAGGTTGTCGCTTATGAGAGCACTTGGAGCCACTGTCGTTACGACGGTGTATTACATTTTGAGTTTTATCTATATTCGTGTTAAGTCTGAAGTTATCTAATTCTGTAATAAGTATTTGCTTTTTAATACACCTTGTTTATGGCCGCTTGAGTGCACGCTTGCGTCCATGGCACTGGTAATGGTAAAATAGAGATGAACGTCATTTTTCGTTCCCCTGCATAAGATATACGCTTCAGGCTATAACGCGAAACTAGGTTGATCGCTAACAATTTTCCTTTGTTTCTGAGACAGCGCTAAGACGATGATGATGACGATGATGGATGGATCTGATGCTAGTGGTAGAAGTCATGCTGCGGTCGAGGACGCCGCACTGTCAGGAACGGCCGTGTTATAAATTAATTCCCAACTGGCAACCCGAACCGAGTGGGTGTTTATAAAAATGAGCTGAACAGCGGATTTGACACACTTTCCGTTGGGCTCTCGGACGTAACGGTCGTTTTGGTTGTGCTTAGTTGTGTTAATAATTATTTTGAGTCGATTATTATTTTATTGTTGAAAGTAGACATATAAAGTCATTTTGTAAGGAATCAAACCTTTCTAGGTTGAATTTAAAATCGTTAAGAATATATATATATATAAAATAAAAACTAAAAATAAAATGTTGTTTTATTTTATTTGCTGACCATACACTACTACAAACGCAAAAATTTCTCCAAGCTAATTTACCTGTAGTAAACACGTGCAAGCAATAAATACCGAAACCTTTTGTTTTGACACTCTCAAAATGACTCATTGACAAACAATTTTATATTATAGAGGTTGTGGAAACATTTCTTTAAGTTACTGAGGGCCAATACAGAGATTATTTATGTAAGTTATAGAGGTTGCGTATTTAAGTTAAAGAGGTTTTGGGCTCTGATGGGAAGGGAACATATTATTTTTTGAAGTTACAGAGGTTTTTATGTTACCGAGGTTTAAGTTATCGAGGTTCAACTGTATTATAATTTTAAAATTTTTTGCTTACTAAAAATAAATTTTTAAATTGTATACTGATTTTTTGTTATTAATCCATTTTTATATTAGTTTTCTCCCTAAAGCTAGAATGTTTCTTATGACGGTATGAAACAATCATAATTTAAGATTCTTTAATTATTTTTTAATAGTTATTCCACAAATTTGCTCTATATTATGTGCATAAAGAATAAATGTTGAATGTTGAAATATCTTACAGTAGCGTAATATCATTATGATGATATATCTCGCCTTACTAAAATGGTAAACACTTCATCATGCCCAGTCTTTGATTTTGGTTGTTTTTGAATCATTGTTTTGTTATGATAGGCTTCGCTACTTTATTTATGAACTTATGGATGTATGCTACAAGACATAGCTGCTTAGAAGTAGATAATATTAACTACGACTTCATTTGTGGGGACTTAAGAGTTTTAACGTCATATCATGTAAAGACATGAGGTTAAAAATAAAACTAGTAATTACTAATTTAGATCCCAAATTCTTCAATAAAAAAATGCCTGTTCAATAATGTTATAGCTACTGGCTTGCTACTGGGTTCTAAAAATTTGTCAAATAGTTTGAGGGCACTTTGAAATTCTTATTTATTACAGACAGAGCTCGGCACGTGATTATGGTAGAACCGCACTAGAGCGGCACTGTAGTAGAGAGGCACGTCGCGTCGCGGCAGCGAAGAGGCGATCTGTAAATTTTTCAAAATGCCTCCAAAAGGATGTAGTCAAATTTGCTATGACTTTAAGGTCCATTTTATTTTATTATGCTGTGCATTCCATACCTACATAAACCAGGCATGTAGAGATGTATCTGAGGTAATATGGTTAAGTACACCTTATTTGAAATTATAGAAAGGAATCACTTTATTTGTTATTATTATAAGGTTTATAATTGGGAAAGAAAAACAGGATGCGACACCAAATGATTTATTTTTTAATAGGCCAAAATGATAGCACTGATATCTACAATACACTGTTTAATTAACTATGTAATTACTAATATCTACAATGTCTTACAGTCACGAAAAAATATTAAACTAAATAAGGCAACGACTATTCCTTAATTTCATAAACAATATTATCTTAGTGTCGTAAATTATAATATTATAATAAAGAAGTTTAATTCTTGTTAAACGTGAACGTGTGAACATTAATTTTAATATTTTAAATTCATTATTAACAAATTTACAAGGTTACGGCCGCACAATGCATAACTTGCAATATTTGTATGAAATTGTAGTCTTCCTGTAGACGACTACAAAGTAATGGAAAATGTTTTATATTAACAATGAAGCGGGCTTTATATTATTTAGTATAATTACTATAAATTGAGTAATGTTTTTGAGATCATATAGCTATTTATGAATCATATTCGAATATAAATAATTCATTATCCTGTATTATTGTGGATGTAAAATATTTAACTATGTATATCAATTAAACACTAGAAGTAAATATGTGTAGGTATTTACAATTTAATACATGATTACTTATTATGTAAGTCGTATCTGTTATTTTTATATAAATTATAGGCGATACCAAGAAAGAACTAACGCCTTAGGCGATGTTTTAAAATTTATTTTTTTCATCAGAAATAACGTCCGTTTCCATTTCTGACATTCCGGTTAATGTTGCAAAGATTGGTAGATGTTATCGGGTTTATTCTATACAAAAAGGTTACTCGCCTGTTCGGCGAAATCCTTATCTCAAATGGTGTAATATTCAGGAGCAAAATCATTAGCGAGGTTAGAAAGGAAGTGGAAGTCTGATGAGGAATTAGAGTTATCACCTGCAGCACCTGTAGGCGCAGCGTGCGATGCCTCGTAAAATTGTTGAAAAGAGCTGTAACTGTCATTACACTCGCTGTTGCCAGCGTATGTTTCGCCGCTTGTTTGAGTTCCGGCATAAGTGCTTGCTGTAGCACCGCTGCTTTGGCCGCTATATGCAGCTCCGTCGTAGTAGGAACCTTTTGCGTATTCCGCACCATGGGCAGGTTTCTGTCCATCACTTGCATAGTAGCTGTGCTCATTCGGCCCACCCTCATGATAATGGTATCCGTAATGGCTGTTAGCGTAAGCCATGTGTTCACTTGAGTAACCTTGTGCCTGGTCATATCCAGGATGTCCATATCCAGCTTGATCTTTTGCGTAGTTAGAATAACTATAGTTTTGATACATTTCGTGCGGGTATGTTTGCCTTGTCACTATTCCATTAGTAGACCGCGCGGACGGTGAGCCGTCTGTTCTTACACTTTGATGGTTTCTAGAGTAGGTGTGTTGATCATTGCCCTGTAACCCTGCAGTGTAGCCTTCGTAGGATCTGGATCCCTGGGGATATTGTGCTAATTTACCTACAAACTGTTTACTGTCCATGCGGAAATCAGGATGAGGTACAAATTGTCCAGGAGGAGCGTTACCTCTTATAACGTATGGTGGTATCGCATTTGGGACTGCTTGATGCGGTGGACCGGGAGGAACGTTAGGGGGAGAAGGCCGCGCATAATGACCGAGGGGACTTTGATGCATGCTGGATGGAGTACCCGGTGTCGAAGAAGGAGTAAGGTTAACAGAAGAAAACTTTCCTGCATCCGTTAACCCACCGATGCCAATCAGTCCATCTTTAGAGGAAGATGGTGAAACTTTGCAGCCAATTGTATCAAGAGATGGTGACCGTTTCCTTGCTTCTTGTTTGATACGTTTTGCTAAGTTACGAGGAGCAGAAATGTTTGGTGGATGTGAATCCCTCGAATCTTCTTCAGCTAGCTTATCGAGCGATGATGATGAGGCGACGCTAGACGCTCCGTCGCTTGCAAAACTATTGTTGTTAGTTGCACTGGGTGTATTATTGTTTCGTGTACGCGATGATAATTCGGGTATATCTTCAGTTGGGGAGCACAAGGCGCCCGGAGGTAATTCGCAACCTTGACAACTTTTCTTCCCTGACAATGGTCCATCATCATCAGTGAATTTATCAAGCCCTGTTTTACTCTTGCCTCCCTCTGAAGTTGTCGAGTCTTTGTCATCGCCGTCTTCACTTTTACTTAGTGTTTGACGTTTATGTTTCATGCGTCTGTTTTGGAACCAAACCTTTACCTGCAATTATTAGACATTATATTAAAATAAAATCTTTAATGACACATTTTTTAATTTATATGATATGTACGTAGTTAAAGTATGTATGAAAAAAAAAATATTTTATTACCTGTCGCTCTGTGAGGTCGAGAGACGCCGCGATTTCGATTCTCCTTGGTCTGCATAGATATTTATTAAAGTGAAATTCTTTCTCTAGCTCCAATAGTTGTGTGTTTGTGTATGCTGTACGCAATCTCCGTGGAAGTCCATTTTCTGAAATAAAAGAATAGAACTATATAAATATGTTTGTATAAACACAAAATTGGTTTCAATATGAAAAATATTATAACGTAGCCTTAAAATACTGTAAATTCCAGCTGCAAATATAAGTTTCTTTTAATTACACCCTGTTTTGTAAAGGAGGGTTAAAATACCGTCGAAATTTTCTGTACTCGTAAGTAGCACTTTTCAATGATGTCATGTATACGCTGTATAAAATTATTGTGTTCTTGGAAATGTTACAGGGTTATAACTTATAAGCACGGGTTCCTTTAATGTAATAACTTGATCGCATGTCAGAGCACCGCCCTTGACGCCATTGTGTCGAAACTGTTCTTTTTACCACAAATACGAATTGGAATTCGAAATTCAAATTACAAAGGGCGGCGAATAATGGGGCGATCGCGTTCGCGTGACGATTCCACCGCGCGTGTGTATTCGCATCATAATTTGGGGTACTATTCTTAACTGCGTGGAATTAGGGACTATAATGGTCGGTTTGAGTTTCGCGTGTAACTTTGTTCTGGGTGGTTCTCGAATGACGTTTTCGTCAACTAGCGCATGTTCTATTGGACAGGGGCAGCTGTCAATCAAACGTTACTCCGTTGTTTCCGCATGTTGGTTTTAGCTCCATTTATATTAAAACATTGTAGGTACGTATTTATTAAATATGTAGGTATATGATAGGGACGTACGCCCCCTTTAAAAATATTATTTTATTATTTCGCTATATGCAAGTTATTTTTGTCAACCAAGCAGCAAAGTTTGTATGGAAATAATAATTTAACGCGTATACTTACGATACCTAGGTATATTTTATACTAAAGAACTTTACAGTTCGTATAAGTAGCTAGTAAATTATCAGTTAACTGGACTTGAAACATGATAGCCCTTGGTCAGCTACTAGAATAATAATTATGAGTAAAGCGGTAGCTTACAGTACAATCGCTTGCAAAATTCTGCCTATGTTATTTTAGATTAGATTTGAATATAAATTTTATTAATATACTTTGAGTTTAGGTTCTTACTGTAAACTGCACGTAAGCGTTGTATATTTCGAAAATGTATTTATATAAATCCGAAATAATAACTAGGTAGGAGCAAATATAAGGAAAGTGGAAAAGTGAAAAGTAACAATAAAATATTTGAGTATCTATACAACTTTTTATGATTATTTTTATTGAATATGATGAAGAAGAAATTGTTGTAGTAATTTATCGATCTATTTATTTGAAATTGAGTTTGAAAAGACTAATTTAATTAACATCGAGAAATAAAATAACGAATTAAGAAAAAAATTTGAACATCATAGGAAAAACTTAAGCAGAATACAATTTAATTATCATACAAAATCCATATTCATGCCATGTGAACAATACTGATCTAATGATTAATAAAATAACGTACAGCGCTTCTCTCTATGACTGTCCAAATTTGAGAAATGCAAGAGCGTGGCAAGTTTTTGCTAATAATGGATGGTATTATGCGAGTGGAGGTGCGCATAATGTGAACATTATGGGGATGTCCCCACTTCCGTCTCGCTGAACTTTATAGATTTACGGATGTCGATAAATTGGCGGCGAATGTTTTTATACAAGTTAGAAGTGTTTGTATGATGTAAGTTTATTTTGTTTTTGCATAGTGTACCTACCTATTATGTTTTAATTACTGGCCGCACGTCCTGGGTTGCAAGCTTTGATCCGGGATAGCAATATAAAATATTGCCTATGTAATTCGGTAAAGCTGTAGTTTCCTAATTGTAAGAATTTAAAAAATAAGTGGTTCAGTTTGCGTTACATCATAACAAAAAATCTTTCGATAATTGAAGAAATTAGTGCAATGGTTAAGATTATATCATCCAATTCACAGAAATTCAGTGGTAAAGTAGAAGAATAATTACAGTATGTTATTGCGTTTAACATTGACTGAGATGCCGTTGGATGACCCGTGGAAACAACCGTTTCCACGAAATTTCATACGAAATCAACAATTCGTTACGCATGTTCATAGAATTTGGTTTAGTAAATTAGAAAAACTGATTCTGTAATAAATTGTATTATATTCTTAATAAAGCTTAATAAATTATAGGTTTAAACCTAACATTAGTTTCTTCAAATATTTACAAGAATTGAACAACAATTACCGTACTTACCTACCTACAATGTTAAAAAATCAAATCTTTCAAAATGTATATGTAATATGTAGTATGATCACCATTGTATTCTATTAAAATAATACAAATGTTTCCATCCAAATAGCTTGTTGTCATGTAAAACAAGTGGGTAATAAATGATGTTACGCTGTGACCCTTGCTGAGAGCCGAGCGGGCTGAACGGAAGATTTACTGCGAATTAAGGGTCACTGCATCTCTAGGTGTTACGTCCGCACTTCATTTTGATAATATCGTGTAACCTTTATTGAATTATGTGGTCACGTGTACTGAGGTAAATTTGGAATTTATCTTGTTTGTGCGAGATATGGGAGAACAATTCATTATTAAGGTAGGCTTAATAAAAAAAAATCGACTAACGTTTTTCGAATTAGTTCTAAATTAATACGGAATACCTATAACCTACTTATTTGTGTAAAAAAGTGTGCACATCTTATATTGCAATTGAAAAAGAAACTGTATCTGACTACGTCTACACAGTGTCTACAGTCTACACGAAGACAAGAAACATATAAATCACCTTCAAATTTGAATAATGCTTTATATTTATTTTAAGTCGGCTAAACACCATTAAATAAAAACAGTAATTCATTACATTTAATATCCATTGTCGAATTTACAGCAAGTACGTAATGACTGACGAAACAATGAGCGCATTCAGAACAATAAATGTTATAATATTAATTTTAACTGTCGTAAGTGTAAATGGCACTTAACAAAGTTCGTAGTTGTAAACAATTTGCAAAGAATATGTGCTGAGAACGGGCCCTAGGGGCAAGTTTGAATAATTAATCAACAGCCGAAAGGATTAATGTGGTGGCCAGTTGGCGGTTGGATGCCATTAGAGAACGTTCGATGCCCTGCCGACTAAATGCCGTGGTCACATTATTTGTGTCGGGTTTAGGAGCATATGGTAGAGGGTTTGAAATTACGGATACCTAATTGATTTTCTCAAATGCTACGGCCCTTTCCGTGTTTATTTTACTGCATGTGATGTTTTTTGGTTGTTCCAATTGGTGAGAGATTAGAATCATTGAACAAACACAAGAAATTAAATATAGTTTTAGTATGCAACACACACAATTTTGAATAAAATGAATTGGATTGACTGAAAAACAAAAAACAAAAGAGATACAGCGTTAATGCGTTTGATATTATTAATTACAGAAGATGTACTAATGGTGCCTTAATGATCGGTTCAGTAAAGTTTAATGTCTGTAAAAATTATAAATAGAGCCGGTGTAACAATAACATAAGTCTGGTGTCATATTCTGACTCCCATTTGATAAAGCACCAAACATTTATTTTGTATGTTACTGCAACAGAAAAGTTTTGTAAGGAAGGGAGCTTTCCAGAAGAAATATTACCTTATGAGGTGTGAAAGGCATAAATGTGAAAATTCAATGTTAGCGACGTGAAATATTTTTACTATGAAAAATAAGGAACGTGTGAAATGTTTAAAACGTTCCGCATAAGTATGCCTACTCGGTTATGAATTTTAAGAATAAATGAAGTCATTATTAATCCCGAATAACACATCCAAGAATATTGTTTGTATAGAGTTACTTTATTTGTCTAAGAATTGTCCCATGTCTTTATGTTATAAGGTTTTATCTCTCAATTAAAGAATTGTCAGTATTTCGATCGATCATTGCGTGTCGGATTTGTATTTTTCCGATTATCTGTAGCGGGCTGGATCCGACTTGACATTGTGGCATCAATTATAAGCGTGGATTACGAGGAGACAGATCTAAGACGTTCAATTTCGCCGGTGTAGGGTCTGACTGCGCTCCAGATGCTTGATAAAATCGGGGCTGAAGTTGCAATTGAGATTTGAAAATGTTTAGATCGCTAATAAATGCTATAAAGTACTAGAAGATACTTTCATAGATATGTCGTGAAGAGATTTCGTTATACCTATCATTTAAAAGAGGATCATTATTCATTGTTTTTGTATTCTTAGATTTCACATCACATGTTACATAATTAAATGATTACAGCTTCACGGAGTTTTTTACATTTTCTTTATATAAATGCAATATTTCCCTAATTGTACTGATACTTATCACAATTCCTACCTACGCCATCGTATCGATCTTACATATTTTCGTAGCAACAAATTCTGTCTCTAAAACGGGCGGGAACTAAAATTTGATAATGTTTTAACA
>CAJQZM010039158.1:0-10406 GCA_907164665.1 Colias nastes | reverse complement strand
TATTATCACCAAAATTTCCGTTTTAACTACGCTGGGCCCTACAACCCAGAGGTCGGTGGATTTTAACCACGCTCTGGTTACCAAAAATTATGTTTGTTATTTATTTTACTCTGCTACCATACAATAGTTGAATGCATCGTGAGTACATACCTGAAGTCTCGTGCGCTGCTTCCATAAATATGTGGTGTGTCGGTCAGTCAATTAGTCAAAACAATAGGGTACCCTTTGGGGAGGAAAAACTATAATTACGGGAATAATTTAAATTACATAAGATAAAATAAAAAGAAAAGAGACAATCTAATGTGTATAGTCACCACTACTGCCAGGCACACGACGCCGCCATGACACCTCACTTGTCACATAAACTCGCGGTCAGCGCGTGATTACCAATATCAATAAAAAGTACAATTAACAATTCCGCGGGCCGATTCACTAATTTACTACGTGTTCAGCACGTAAAACAATCGACGACACGCTCCGATGCGCGCGTAAATAACTTCCGAGGCGGCCGATAATAACACTAAATACACGAGCGGCGCGGTTGGCGGACTCCGATAGACAGGGCACAACCTCTCACGCGCGGCGCTCTTGGCGGACACCGATAGACTGGGACAATAAATAATGTGAATGCCGCGCTCTCACCAAGCGAATAACAAGAACAATAGCCGGAAACGAACGCGGCTCCGTACCGAATGAATACATCGCGTTTCCGCTATCAGTGTGACCATTTAATTATATTATCTATTCCGAACAATATTCATAAGATATTTCTAGTTATGGAATAATGCTCATACGCGTATAATATTATCTTATGCATGATGTGTTACGAACAATCATTATTACCTATTCATTATCATCAGACTGTAAGAGACGGTCATGTGTAGTAATTCCAATAAGACCTTTGTCTTGAATCTTGAATTAATTATTACATACTAGCGGTCCGCCCCAGCTTCGCCCGTGGTACATGTTTACGTATTCGCTTCATAAGAACCATCCTCGTACTTCAAGGAATATTAAAAAAAAGACGTGTGGCACTCGGGGGCTGCCGCGGTAAAGCTATTGCATAGCATGCCTTCAAGCCACACCTCCGAGCCCGTCGGAGTGGGGAGCGTGAGGTTTTTTCGTTACGGAATTTCTCGATTCGGTCCCCGCGCTCAAGGCCCGCGATAGAAGCTATGCAATAGCTTAAAAAGAATTATCGAAATCGGTTCAGCCGTTCGCGCGTGATGTCGTGACCAAGGAAAACGGGTTTCATTATTATATATTACTAGCTGTTCCGCGCGGTTTCACCCCCGTGGCTCCGCTCCTGTTGGTCGTAGCGTGATGATATAATTATAGCCTATAGCCTTCCTCGATAAATGAGCTATTATAACACCGAAAGAATTTTTCAAATCGGACCAGTAGTTCCCGAGATTAGCGCGTTCAAACAAACAAACAAACAAACTCTTCAGCTTTATAATATTAGTATAGATGTATATAAGACTAGCTGCTCCGCGCGGTTTCACCCCCGTGGCTCCACTCCTGTTGCCCGTAGCGTGATGAAATATAGCCTATAACCTTCCTCGATAAATGGGCTATCTAACACCGAAAGAATTTTTCAAATCGGACCAGTAGTTCCCGAGATTGTATTTAAGCACTAGATCGGATCGCTTTTTATTTAAGCTAGTAGAGGTACTTAATAGATACACAAAACAACTCATTCTTATGTGACTTGCCTGCGAAGTAATATATTATTCTTAGAAGATGAAAAATTGTAATAGATAAAAAAGTAATGTTAAAAACATTAACTAATAAATGTATAGACTGCTCTCTCAGGTATTGATGTTATAGAAGTTGAAGAATTCAAACTTAAAATCAAATATATATGTGCATAGATTTAATAATGTATGTGCATAGATTTTTATGTCAAATCATTGAGTTCTATTACTACGTATAGACTATAGAGAAGACACCACGAACAAAATCTGTGCTGCAAGCGCGGCGACGCGGGGCGGCTAGTGAGTCATAGACATAGATGTAACTAACTAATTAATATATGTCCGTATTTATGCAAAATGGAACCACTCGACAAATTTGCTTTTTTTGGTTTCTTGAAGAATACTCATTTAAAAGTGGTCTAAATTCTTATACAAACAAGAACCACATGATTTTTACCTTGGAAACAAGGTATACTAAAAGCAGAAAGGAACCACCAGCAACAACGAATAATACATATGAAGCAAAACCGAACCACAGCACCACGGGACTGCTTTGTTCAAACAAATAAACGATATTACTATCATGTCATTTTATACAAAACAGATCCGCACATACTTGGTACCATTATACATTACACATATTTCTATTAATAACAATTATTTTTAATACACAAAATGGAACCAGGTTTCTGTGGTATGGTTATGCGTAAAATAAATTCATAATTTAATTGTAATTTTTTATTGCAAAATAAAACCACAAGCATTCGGTTCTATCATGCATAAATAAATATTGTAAAACATCCTGAAACCCATCATCGCTATACGGTACCAAATGCCTTGACTTGTGCACAATGCAGAATGCTTCTCATCTTTAAACAACGTATTTCATTACGTCATAGATAGCTCAAAGTGCAAAACTCCAATTTTTAAAGTAAAACGTCGAACATCTGTCAAAGGTCAATATAGGTGACATTCAGCGAAGTATTTCGAATACGTGACGGCCGTTTTTTTTCTCCGCGAAGTAAGTTCTATTGTTTTTGTTAATTACCTTTAAAATTAAATGTGAAAATGTTTAGTAATAAATAAACAAGGAAGCAATTGGTAAGAAAAGCATTGGAGACGAACACCGAAGATAATAATGAAGATACAACGGGTAAGTAGTTTTATTTAAGGCATTTAAGTACTTATTGAATCTATGAGATGCAGGTATGTACGCTTTATCCACTTTTGATTCATTCCCGATTGTGGAGTGATTTTAAAAAGATAGTTCATTAATTAGTAAGTACAAGAGGAATCCTGTGTGGATTTACGTACCTATTTTAACGACACTGTTGTTGTTCACGACGCGAAGGCGAGTCGAATTATTAAGAGTCATTTTGTTACGATTCATCTGTCATTGTGAGATGAAACTACTAAACCCTGTTTTAAAAACAACTGTCGATGATCTAGGTACCTACCTACTATTTTGGTAAAATACGTTTAGATTCAGATTCAGTACAGTACATTCAGCGCATATAATTATTATTTGTTTGATTTTAAAAGTCGCGCTGCCACTGTTTTGACCGGAACAAGGCCCTAGCCCGCGAAATTGAAAATTTTAACAAGTTTATTTAATTTTTTGCTAGGTTTGGTCACTGTTGCGTGTGATTTTTAGGGTTCCGTACCCAAAAGGTAAAACGAGACCCTATTACTAAGACTCCGCTGTCCGTCTGTCTGTCTGTCCCTCTGTCTCATGAACTGTGATAGTTAGACAGTCGAAATTTTCATAGATGATGTATTTCTGATGCCGCTGTAACAACAAATAATAAAAAAAATAGAATAAAATAAATATTTAAGAGGCTCCCATACAATAAACCGTGATTTTATTTCCGTTTTTATAGATAATGGTACGGAACTCTTCGTTGCGCGAGTCCGACTCGCACTTAGCCAGTTTTTTGTACATGGCGCATGTACCTACAACATACTTAGTCGTCTAGTAGGGACACGGCTTTATAAGAACTAATAATATTTTGCTGTCGTATAAAAGCCACGCGGCTTTATTGTTTTGATTTAAAGCTTTTTTCTTTTTATTACAGAAGATAACGAAGAACCTTATACGTCGATGCCTCTGGAGAAGCTTTCTTCACCTTCAAGCGATATTCAGGCCATATTACATCTCATTCCACAATATGCACAGAGTTTTTATAACAATCTTATTAGTGATGATGCAATAGAAGACCACATAGATGGACTAGACACGGTGGATTTCGAAATCCAATTTGATGATAACGTCGAATAAACGTCCTCTATATGTATTATTTTATATATCTTTTTAATGAAAGCTTTATTACGATATTATAAATACATAGTTTCATTTATATCATTAAATCCCTGGGTTGTGGTTCTTTTTTGTATAAGAGAAAACCTATCAATTGATAAATGTTAAAAGGAACCACATGCACATTTTCTTAATTATCTAGAAAGTTTAAGAGTATTCAGAGCAAATTTATATACACATACTTAAATAAGTAATTTATCAATGAATTTAAATAAAATAAATATTAATTTCACTTCATCTAACAGAGCTGCAAATGTTTTTGTAAATCCTTTGATATCTCAGAAGTGCGTGTTTGCTGGGTGGTTCCTTTTTGCTTAAATACGGACATATACAGGGTTAGTTTTCAATGACGGGCCAAATTTTCAGAAATGGTTCAGAATCGATAACATTTTCGATCTAATGAAAAAAAAAACCTTTTTTTTTAATTAGATTTCATTCCTGTCCGCCACTAAAAAGTGAACGTGTGGACATTACAAAAGCACAATTCTGTTCAACAACCTAGATAGGTAGAAGTTAGCACACACATAAATTTGGCGATGCGCGCACGCACACAAGTGCATTGATTATCGCGTGTTTACGATTTAGGAAATTTTTAAGACATTTTCAAATGAATGCTATTATTTTATTTTTTTTTATTCGACAATAATATTTCAAATGTACCTTTGGTTTAATATCTAGATCTTAATTTTAAATTTTGGCTCGTCATTGAAAACTAACCCTGTATTTGAGTCATCATCATCATTATCAGTCCTACATTTTTCCACTTCTTGACATAAGCATATTTGAGTATAAAGGTTGAAAAATAACCAGGGGTATATAGAGAAGTAGAATTTACTTTTAGACATGGCTTTAAAAAGTAAGTAAATTAGGTTTACGTAAGTTTTGTACTGAGCCTGTATTGATGTCTCGCAAGTTCAACTTAAGTGCTGTTTCAAGTAAGTTACGAGTTAAGAACTAAGTTATCTAGGACCTAGAACTGTTAGCGAAACATTAAAAAAACAATAATAAAAACGTATGTAAAATCACACTCTTTAGATAAGAAATATGATTATTTTGAAAAGAATTTAATAAAAGAAGAATTAGGTAAGTACTTTATTTTTTTATCCGTAAAAGTACATTATGATACTATTTCTCTAGAGCTACACATCGATATAATATTATGATTATACATACAAAACCTACCACGAGAAGCTCTATTTATGTAAAAAAACGTAACAAAACCGTGGCGAAGATTGAAAGATGTAAGCATACATAGATATCTACAGACTATGAAACAAAGTCGCATTCCGCTGTCTGTGATTTAAAATAAATTCCTACTAATAATTACTATATATAGTATACTATTTGCGTAAAATTCCGTAATTTAAACCTGATATTCAAACTCAATCCAAATTAACTGTCGAATTATTGAGTGCATGTAACAATTAATAGTACTTTATCGAAAAGCCATCGACTGCAGGAAGCTTTAATAAACTAAGTAGAGTTGATTGCACCAATTAATTTTCTTTGGAACGAAACGAGTTTGAACGTATACCAAAGTTTAACGTTGCCTCTTGCCAACTTTGTATATTTACTCGGTTAAGTCGCTTTAGTGCCATTGATTTAATAATTACTTAAGGAAAACTTCAATTCAATCTTACTTAATTAACAGGATGTTTTCTGCTTTTTATTACAACGCAGTATACAGTTCTATGTAACAGTAATCTATACTATCTATACTAATACTAATATTAATAAAGCTGAAGAGTTTGTTTGTTTGTTTGATTGTTTGTTTGTTTAAATGCGCTAATCTCGGGAACTACTGGTCCGATTTGAAAAATTCTTTCGGTGTTAGATAGCCCATTTATCGAGGAAGGCTATAATTATATCGTCACGCTAAGACCAACAGGAGCGGAGCAATGCGGGTGAAACCGCGGGGAACAGCTAGTCTAATATGTAATCTAGATTTTATTGCGTTATGTACATAGAGATCTAGAGAGATGCCAATCGCTTGCGCTGAGTACGAAACCGTGTCTCATAAAAAATTTACGCACACAACTGCAGTAAACAAAATCAAAACAATACTTCGCGTTGTGTGCGTGTCATCACACAAAAATATGAGAGCGACTATTCGTTCGCACACTAGATTGTAAGTGACGTACGTATACAGCACCGCTACAGTTTGTTCTCTTTTTGTACATATTGCTGCGACACCGGCCCCGCCCCCTAACCATATCTCCCTTTAGTTTCTGTGATCTGTGGTTATGTATTATTTATTGTATTTCATTACATGTATAACATCCTTATGAATATGAAGAATTTTATACGCTCTACTATTTTTCTGAACCTCAATTCGATTCATCAAACAACAATAGATATTTATCTCTACACCATCATTACTCTGACTTTCTAGACGGTAAAATCCCAACTTTTTGAAAGTTTAAAAAGGTACTACACGCGTACATAAATAAGATAAATAACTGCTACCACTATATTTTATTCCTTTCAATTTACAGAAATAATTTCATAACTCAGAAAGATATCAATATCGTAGCATTCTCCGTATTAATATAATTAGCGAATCTGATACTGGAACATAACAAGTAAGTAATGAATGTCTTAACGATCTCAATAACGAGGGACAACAAAGGAACTAGGAAGGCTTTGTTCCCGCGGCCATATTGGATACATCCATACATCGAACAATGTGTATGTATGTGAAATATTAATCGCTGGAATGTTTGATTAATAAACTATAAAGAGTTTTATATATATATATATATATATATATATATATATATATATATATAGAGAGAGAGAGATATATATAACTATAATTATTAATAAAAGCGGATACCGCTTTCGGTGAGTGATCTGTTAACGCATAGTTTTGCTTTTAATATATACATAAAAATTGGTGGATGGTGATGGTGGTGACAAATGGATATTATTTTTACGGAAATAAAATCAGTTATATAATAATTTACTTACTACAAGATCAAGTACACGGAACATATTACATGCACTATTAATAAATAACAAAGATTTTAAGTACATTTTATATGTTTTACAACTTAAAAGTTATGGATTCGAATTTAAAAATACTATCGAGCAGAAAGTTACTAATACCCAATCCCGCGTGCCATACTAAATAGGCTCGGGTAACTTAGTTCAAACTGCTAGTAATTCTTAATAAAATATGCAAAAACATAAATTTAATCTTAAATACCACTGATCCGTTATTTCCATAATCCTTGAAGCGAAAGGCACGCTAAACGTTGTCTCTATAAAGTGTAGTACCCTCGAGAGCCCACACGATTACAGTGGAGTATAAAGCCCGGATATTACGGTTTTGCTGTGGGTACCAAATTATGTTTTACAGTATATGGCATGAGATTAAACTAGTGAAGAAATTGGAGTATGCGAAAATATTATACGACGGTAAAATATTGATTATTATTAATCGTTTTCTTTAAATATTAGAAAATATTGTGGGGTAAAATATTATTCATTAATCTTTTTTTTATATACGTTATCACGTACATGTATACGTATATTGTATAACTTTACTTAGTTAAGCGTATCAAGATTTTTTTTCTTAAACTACTACTAAATTTCGTAAAAAATTATGTTTGTTTTTTTTTTGTTTGTTATCGGTCTGTATTATCAGCATTGCGCGGGATAATATAAAATATAAATGTAAATGTATACATGAGTAATTATACATCAATTCGTTTCCAAAATACACGTTCACAATATTTTGTAAAGGGAATTGGGACTGAAATCAAAAATATCACATAACTGTTATCACCGTGATTTAACAGTGATATTTCTACTATATTATATTACTGAGAATTTCATTAATGCACACCTTGTTATGATTCTCGGAATAATAAATTAAAATCCAACGTCAGTACAGGTGTTTTCATTAAACAAGATAATTATTATTAAGAACTACTGAGGTACACAATTTACTACGATAATATTCATTTGCATCACTAATTATTATTAAATTTAAAAAAAATTAAGATCAACGTTACCTTCATTTTCAAATTGAAGCACCCACAAATATTTAAGTAAAGATTACAAGACGGACACTACAAAAATCACTGGGAAATAATGTAACATTCCGACATCACTAGATCTCACGAAACCGAAAGGTCCTCTCTTACCGCCCACGCCAGAACTCCTCTGACTCCATCTCTTTTAATTTGAAACATAACAACAGCCCACGCTTCCTCCCAAAAGATGAGAGAATAATCACTGTGAATTATAAATGTAACAGAATGAGGTAACCTTTGAACCACAACCGGAGGGACTTTAACAAAAATACTCTTATTAATTCGCCTGAATAAATGTAATTCGAATGGTATGTAAACAATGTTTAGGAAATATCATTAAAATTATGTAAGCAGAGGCATTTCTCATTATTTTTGGGGCCAAAGAAGATAACTGGATAAATGGATCCTTTATGTTAAATCCACATTTTATATTTTTAAAGATATATTGGCGTTTGCAAACTAAAAAAGTGACTCTTAGGTTCTTAAGTAGTCATAGAAGACAATCATCAAAGTTATAGAAAATTTGTAAAATGTTATCGTTTCTAATTATTATGATCAATTTATGTAAAAATACTTTAATATAAAATTTATCATCACGTCCGATTTGTTCCACATCTTACCCTGTGATAACAATCTAAAAACTACTAAATATTATACATATTATTACACCTTACACCCTAATTTTATATCACAAACTATGATCACCAATTCCTACAATCGCCTTAAATTACAACCACACTCGAATACATAAGTTTATCATCAGCATTAAGCGAATAAAAGCGTCGCCAACGAAATTTCCATTAAAATCGAATCGTTACGATTCCACAGAAATGCAGAACTTTCTGGAACGGAATGTAGTTCAGATCCAATCTGCGGCAACTAATTGAGGACCATCGATATGCTAATACAGCTTGTTCGAGTTAGTTTCTCAGATTACGTGTTTTTACCTACGTACCAATTTTCTAACACAGTGTAAGCCAGGTTGAATTATACAAATATCTTTTGTAAGTTTTACCTTTGTTCTGAATTATACAAGAAGTTTTGCTCTATATGGAGTGTATATTCTCATTGTCAAGTCAAGAAGATGTATGATTTGCTGCTTTGTAGACACTTGTGAAGTTGTCTTTGTTTAGTTAGACCTAGTGTTGTTTTAACATTGTAAGTATTAATTAAACAGGTTTCATCTCAAACTCAGCCATGGTCTTTTGTAGTGGTATCATAAAAAAGGCTTTCATGTTCTAATAAATTAGCAAATTGCAGCAGCGTGCATATGATTCGGTCTGAAGAGGAATTTGAGCGTATTTTTGGCACGGTCTGTGATAACAAGTCAATATAAACTAAATGACAAATTGAAACGCACATTATCATACAGTAGATTTCATATTATCAAATTAATCTTTCTATATTGTTATGTATTATTTAACTCACCAAGTCATATAAATGTCACATTGTATTCTATTCATCCTTTCCATAATGTATCTTTTAGAACTATTATATTAAACATGTGTATTTATCTTGGTAACTATTACTGCAAAGATTTTAACATAAATTTTGTTCAAATTATGTGTAATCAAACTTTAATATCATCTTTTTGTGTACTAAGCAATGAATATCTTCTTTATTATCACGGCTGTCTGATTATTTTGTGTAGAATTTTTGTGCCAATATTATTATTTTTAAGTTTTGTACTTATATTTATAGTTAAAATTAAGTGCAATCAAATATTATTATCATCAACTCGCATAACTAATTTTGAATTTTTCTATAGTGACTTTAGTTGTATGGTCGTATTGTCTAACACATTTGTTACAGGAGTATTATATTTTTTAATTATCAAAATTATTTTTAAGCAGATAATATTATGTTTAATGCGTGTACCTAGCAATGAATATTTTTATAATTATTCTGGCCATCTAATTATATTCTTGTGTAATATGACTATGACTGAATTATTGTATTTTTGCCTAAACCTTACTCTTTTGTATTTAACAATCACTATACCTTTTGTCTTGTATGTGACTTTCATCAAAACTAGTTTAAAACATTGTAACTTTTTTTCTAAATTATTTGTCATGGGTAGAATGGAATATTTGTACAATGAAATTTCATCGTGTCAATTATATTATAATGTAATAATTTTACAATCATTTTTGAATTGTCTATATAAAAGTCAGTGTTTGCTAGTTAAGTGTAAAAATGTATCAAATCTAACTCCTAATATCTGCCTGGTCGTATTGTCTAACATATTTGTGAAAAGAGCAACATATTTTTTAATAGTAAACATGATGTTTCAGCAATTAATATTATTATGTTTAATCCGTGTACCTAGCGATGAATATTTTTATAATTATT
>CAJQZM010039156.1:0-15117 GCA_907164665.1 Colias nastes | reverse complement strand
GCTCGCTACTCGTTTGGCTTCGTTTTTTGTGTATTTGTAAAAAAAAAAATGATAATTTCGTCCTTTTCGAGGGCCGGTTTTGTTGAAAGGGTCTCGAATATCGATAAAACGATATTCAATGTCCTTTTTAATTCATTTTACGCTCGATTGATATTTTTATCGATTTTTCAATGAAAAAATAATGAGATTGGTTATGTGTAGAAATTAAAAACTTTTAACTGATTCTTATAATGTAAAAAATAAAAAAATCTCGTTTATGTTAGTATGCCTACTACGATATGCACAAGAAAGGATGTAAAACATCTTTTATTGTACATTGCAGTTTACGTCAAAGGCAATCTACGCTCGCTTCAAACGAAACAAGCAATGTATAAATAGCGCAGTTTTATACTGTTAGTTAACTGTAGCTTACAATAAAAAGGATGCAGGGCACGTTCCCCTTGCATAGTATGCAGTATGCACCTGTCTTTACTCATGACTCACTTCTAACAAGGGGGACTTTGCATATATAAATTATTTTTAATTTTATCGATGAAAACAGCTTTGATAATAATTATGTTGTAACAAAGTTAAATTATGTTATAACAAAATTAAAAAGAGGTGATATTGATGCTGTGGAAATTATTTAAAAGTTAATAACCTTAAAATTTCTGACAAATTCTTTTTTATTTTACATGAATGTTTATATTTTAACTGTACAAAATAACGAATCAAAAATGCAGTGCGATTAAAAAGTATTCAAATACATGACCCGCTTTCAACAGTAATTGAACATATAAGTTAAGCAGCCCAAAGTGCGGTCAGTTTATGATGGGTTAACGCTCCATGTAACTACGATGTAGTTCACAGAGCATATAACATGAACAATCTAAATTCTGACACATGTCGTTAAAATATTTCACAACCTAAGGGTGCTTTTCCACCAAAAACGTGCGTGGATGTGTAGGGAGGAATGTGTTTGCAAATAACCAAATATCGCTTCAAACGCTAAACGGTTCAAAGTTCAAACTAAATGAAGTGATTTATGTGGTTCTTTAAAAACCTATCCCTCGCTAGTCGCTACGCATCGTCGCATCTCTGGTGGAAAATCACCCTAAACTCCAGGTTTTCAACCGATTAAAATTATTTCGAGATTCTTAACTAAAAATATTTTTGTTCATGTATCATCAATTATGTTTAAGAAACAGATTGACACCTACTATTAAAAAAACCCTATCCGTAAAAGAAATAATTTTAATCACGAGGTCATACAAAATTTTATAAATAATTTTCTACGTAAGGTGTTGTTGGTTTTCATAAATGCAAATGGCAAGTAATTTATCATGCTAGGTGTTACGAAAATTTCCGATGTAAAATTCTGTTATTACTTATTATTAATCATGAAAGTTTTTACTTCATCTTTTTATCAGAGCAAGGTAAATTATTCGGAATTTTAATGAGCAAAATTGTTTGCGCTTCATAAAAATTCGCACTCAAAATATTTGGATATTTCAAGGTATTTTTATAGGAGCATTTCAAAAATATTATATGTGCAGCTTATTTTTTTATCTTATTTTGAACATTGTTTCGAATACTACCTATCTATATCTTAAAAATTAATTTACCACTATTTAAAGTAATTCCATAATATTCAAATTTGCTTGAAAATAATCGTTTTTATTCATTTCAAGAAATGTGTCTCTATTTTAATTGAAATGAGTTCATTATACATCAGCGGGAGGTAATGGATTCCCGTAGGCGTTGGGAATTAATTCTGTCTCTTTCTCCTCTATACTGTTAGAGTGAGACGTGAGATAAATCTGTCAATTACCGAAAATAGTAGGCGATAGTTATTTCTTTGTAATGAGCTTCTCAAAGTTTTGATTGTATGTCGTCGACAAATTGTTACTTTTGTTGTTAATAATAGACATGTGGTGGGTTTTAAAAATTAGTAATCAATTAATACGAATAGTTTTGTGAAGAAATTACGTACCTAGTAGTATTAAGAAATTAAAGATTTTTTAACGGATTTTAAACGCGAAATCAAACACAAGAAAAACAATGTTTACATTTTTAGTAGGTAGTTAATTAACAAAAAGTTCTGTCCCTATTAAAAAATTACAAACATTATTTGAAATCATATGATTATCTTAGATATTTTAAAAATTCAACTAACTAGAGAAGCATCATTCAAAATTGAGATCAAATCTTACCAAGCTACTCTTAACAAATAAAAGTACAATCTTCGCCTTATCCATTTAAATAGTTTAAAATCGTCAGTTAGTTCAAAGTAAACTTCCACCGTACTTTTACTACCTGATACATATAAAAAACGACCCTTTGTGTCCATCCAAAATATAGATACTTTGATGCCAATATAGTGCTTATTCCTATAGTAAATAGAGTCCAAATTCGTGTATAGTTAACTTGTAAACTATATCTTACAGTTGTATTCATTAGACGCTAATTGAAACGGATTCTGTATCAGCGTCATTGGTTTTTAATTCGAAAGTGAATAGTGACTTGTAATCTGAACTGACTCTTATTCAATTCTTTATTCAAATATTATTTTATACTAGCTTTTCGACCTGTGTTTTGTTTGTTTTGACTTCATGTTTTATGGGATTTTACAGAATACAATCTTTAAAGATTTTAGATTGAATTTTATTTATTTAAATGCTGCATTATAAACTTAACTAACCTATCATCCAGTATAACGCTTATTAAAATCATTTCGGCCGTTTTCAAGATGACCTCAAGTGATCAGACAGACAAAGGTAAGATAGGTAGTTTTTCTCATTACTGTCATATTATGAACACAATAAAAGCACTATAGAAAACGTTTGAAAATTTCATAAAAAAATATTTAATACTTTTATTGTTTCAACTCCACAATCGCCGATCCACAAGTCTTGAGCTAAGTATCATAAGATATCATCGCAGTAATAAAATAACTCAATGCGATCCAACTCTTCCCAACGTTACATTACGTGAAAGCGGTGATTTATTTTCAAGATATACAATTTAATTTCTAATATAGGATTAAATTTCGTTTATAACCTGAGCTTTAATCTTAAAACCATCCGTTACGGGATATTCATGCTTATTACCTTTTACCAAGGGCTATTATTGTGTGGGGGTAAAATAATTTGTCCCGCCATAAAATTCTGTGGCTCAAAGATTTATGGATAAGACAATTAAGCATTGATTGGTGGTCGAAGCTCCGTTTTGCTGAGCCCAATGAAAGCTAATTTTCTTCTGTCTGATAGCTTTATTAATA
This sequence comes from Colias nastes, assembly GCA_907164665.1. Taxonomy (NCBI): domain Eukaryota; kingdom Metazoa; phylum Arthropoda; class Insecta; order Lepidoptera; family Pieridae; genus Colias; species Colias nastes. The sequence goes on along the minus strand of CAJQZM010039156.1, from coordinate 11,858 downwards.
TACTAGATTTTGCTCGCGGCGTCTTCCGGACCCTTCGAAATTACGTCTTAACCTTATAGAGGTCAGTGAGATAATAATTAATGGTTCTTATTGTTATTGAAATAAAGCACCAATAGATAATGACAACTTACTGTGAGCTGTCACTTAAAAGTAAATAATGTAAGTAATACAATTTTTTATACTTTTATGTATTTTTTATAATTACTCCACTCTTATTAAATTCTTACACTACAAATTATTTAATCACTGACAATAATTATAAAGTATTTTTCATAATAATAATCGCACTTAATTAAGACACCTTACATAAAAGTTTTGTAACAAAAACAGTTTTCAAAGCGAAATGCTAAAGGTTGTTTTGGACATGTTACGCAATTTGCCAACATTACGAGGTGAGAAAACTAAAAACACGTCTTGTTTTAATGGTTTTTACGACTTTAAGAACTTATCTTAAATCTGTTGTTAACGTCGCCTTAAACGGTGTCATTCGCCTTAACAATGTTGATAAGTTTCGTACAAATGTATGGGATTATATGGGATTACCTTGTTGGTTAATGCTATAACAATAAGGGCTTACAAGGTTTGATCTTTGCTGCAAATAAAAGGGTTCATACAATGAGAACAGTGCACCTTCTCTAGATGAGTCATGTGCAAAGTATTGACTCATGAACTTAGAAAATATGTTAGTGATATCATCTTTACCACATACTTCATAGTCTTTACATAGCTTTTTCTTTCAAATCTCTAAAATCAATGAACATCACGTGTGTCTATAGTAAAACAAAAGGCTGATGAAAAAATATTTGCAGAATAACTTTCAGTAACCGATAATTTAGTAGCAAGAGCCTTCACTCCTTTAAACAAACAGTATTCGTTAATACCATTATTGATTTATATACCCAATTAACTCTAATACAGTTACATCAAAGAAAGCACGCTCAAGATAATTATTATAAGCGATATTCCTTATCAAGTATATTGGATGCAATGTAACGCCGCCCACGCAAGATGGTACACGAAGGTCAATCGATGTATTTTCTTACATGTTTCGGAACATAGTCAATTAATTAAAGTAAAATACATAATATAATGTACAGTTCTTATTTAAAAGCAGCTATAGTACCTACATTCATTATTGTTTTTATGGATTCCGAAATTCGCTTTGGTTTTCGCTTCGCTATACGTTTTTACTATGAGATCATATAATATATAATTAGTAAATCAAAATATTAGTTTTCGTAGTACCTATTTATGCATTAAAAAGTGAATCTCAGTTATCATAAAGTTTCAGTTCAACATTCTAATAACTTTAGATGTTAGGAAAAGCAATAGAATTATCGAAAACACAGTGCTCTATTACCTTAAAGAATTCGTCAATAGTGAAGTCTGCCTTTGCATTTATCTTCTGAAGACACGAAAATAGCCGTCACATCACCTTAATTCCCAGTAACAACAATATACAGAACCATTGGTCACGCTTTCATCCTACCAAACAGTGTTTATAAATTTAACAAACACTTCAGAGTTTATTGGCCGTGGATCTCTTGACCCCACCATGTGTTAGGGACAAGTGTTGATGCCAATTTCGTTTGAGATGGCCAAAACTGACTGAATAATTTGTTTTGGTATATGATCCATTGAAATGTTACATTTTTTAGCCCTAACCTTGCATTTTTTAGAGGACGCAATTTTGTTTTTTTGATGTGTAGGGGGGGTCAGTGTGAAGCTAAAACCAAGTTTGTGGGGTCGCCACCCTTGTCCCACGGCCGCCATCTTGAAAATAGCGGTTGAAATGGTTTTTACGATATATCTCTTAAACTATTTAACTGATAAAAAAATATCGTTAACATTATTTGTTGCAAATTAAATTCTCTACAACTTTGGTGTAGTAACTTTTAGTCGTAGAACTATAAATAAAAAAGTTATAAGCGAAAATGTTCAGAAATTAGAGCCATTTATATTTTTTAATAAAACTTTTTTTTATCATTTTACGAAGAAATGATATCAGACCATTTTTGTAGATTGTTTTTCGAGGAACAACTTTTATGTACAACATTTTTTCATAACGTCAATAACTAAGGTTTTACAGCGCTCTGAAGTGAGTATTCTATTTTTCAGTACTCTTAACTATACATATATTGGCTATTGGCTCTTTTCTCATACTCCAGAACAATAGAAGCACACTGCAGAACATTTCAGACCTGCTTTTCGACGTAAAAAAAAGTCGCGCTTCCAGACTCTACCTCCTGGGTGGTGGGGAAAAGATTCAATAATTAATTATTAGTGATATTGCAAAATTAATTATTAAAAATATTATAATAACAAAAAAAAACCATTACTGATGACAAATTATTATTAGTACACACATAATATAAGTATACTGTATAGTTCAGAGTACTGAAAATTAGTACTCACTTCGGAGCGCTGTAAAACCTTAGCTATTTAATTAATGAAAAAATGTTGTATATAAAAGTTGTTCCTCGAAAAACAATCTACAAAAATGGTCAAATATCATTTCTACGTAAAATTATAAAAAAAAGTTTTATTGAGAAATATAAATATCTCTAATTTCTGAACATTTTCGCTTATAACTTTTTTATTTATAGTTCTACGACAAAAAGTTGCAGGATCAAAGTTGTAGAGTATTTAATTTGCAACAAATAATGTAAACAAATTTTTTTATCAAATAAATAGTTTAAGAGATATATCGTAAAAACCATATCAACCGCTATTTTCAAGATGGCGGCCGTGGGACAAGGGTGGTGACCCCACAAACTTGGTGATAGCTTCACACTGACCACCCCTACACATCAAAAAAATAAAATTGCGTCCTCTAAAAAATGCAACCCCAAATGTAACTTTTCAATGGACCAATATTAATTGTTACGCGTCTGACAATACTGCTTTCTGAATCGGTGGTAAATGGTTAAATTATGTCATGACCAATCAAAGGTGCTTCTAGAAGAAGTCTTATCTGTACTATGTTTACAATTTATAAAATGTATTAATATTGTAAAGCTGAAGAGTTTGTTTGTTTGAACGCGCTCATCTCAGGAGTCAGGAACTACGGGTTCGATTTGAAAAATTATTTCGGTGTTAGATAGCCCATTTATCGAGGAACGCTATTATAGGTTATATATCATCACGCTAAGACCAACAGGAGCGGAGTAATGCGAGTAAAAACGCGGGGCACAGCTAGTTGAATAAATAGATGTTTGAGTTTGAAAATGATTCTTATGCTGTAGGCTTATAGAAGTTTCTCTGTGTATGTTGTAATTGTTATGTAATCTTTTGAATGGTCTTCCTAAAGGGTTAACAAAAATCTTGATATACAGTAGAAAGCCATTAAGAGTCAGATTAAAATCACACCCACACGTTTTAGATTCTTTTAACGTGACCGCCTTCTTTGTACTTAGTGTTTCGTGTTTTACAACCTGATAGGTACAGAGTTTGATCCGCGGTCCAGATGAAGAATAAAAATCTTTAAAAAAAGTTGAAAACCTTCTGAAGAAAATAAATTATATCTAATATGTATTAGTGAAACAGATTTAAAATTTAAATAGGACACGAACGATCTATTGCCTTCACTATTTTCAACCAAACATTGGATTTTAATCGTAGGCATTTCTTAGTAGTTTCAATTTATGAATTATACATATTTTCCCGTACCATACATCTATAATTTAAGCTGAAGTACATAAAATTAATACACCCAACTTATTTGCTAGTAAATAGTTAGTTGCTCATCTACAAGATATTAATTTGTACGGAATAACATATGAAAATGCATTCACTTAGCTCACGGCACTATCAAAGCCATTGTTGTACAATTTACACGTTGAGATAGCGTAGTAATAAATTGACTGCCAACATACCGTTAGTGCGTTTCAAATGGATTCAATCATGTTTTAGTTAAATAACTTTGTATCTAAATGTAAAACATAAACAATTTTATAAACATTCACAGAATTTAACAATAGAATATTACATAATGTTTTAACTAATAATTTTTGTTACATGATTATTTACCTACTACTATTGACATCCCTCATTCATATAAAAAGGCTCTCTTACTAAATAAGGGTTGTCACATCACAAACCGTACAATTATAAGATGATTTTGAATTCATATAGTTAGAATTACAACTAGATTTGAAAGCTAGTTCTTAATTTATTCGTACCAGTCCAGTTATTCTTTTAAATGAATTAGAATTAAAAAATACAACCCACTTTTGATCAGCTAGCTATACAAACGAAGATTGGTATCCAGGACCCAGTTTACCTATAACGATGAATTTCCACATAACTCAGAGCTTATAATAAGAAAAGCATCAAGCATTCCCTTTTCACTCGGCTTTCACTAAGTTATTGCATAAAGCGCTATCTTAACTGCTATCTAGGGTCGTAAAAACATAGAGCTCATTCTATTAATATTGTAGCCGGTCTATTTAGTTTATTATCTTGGGAAATAGCTTTAATTGCGGTTTTAGCGAACGTTTCTTTAAATTGAGGACCTTATTAATTAATGGAATGGAAATACAGTGTAAATAGTAAACCTTCGTAATCGAGATGGTATGTATCTAACTATATATTTACTATTTATTTAACTAATTATTGTACACACACCATTTAACATTACAACATTACATTACTATACATAAACAATATTGTTGTACAGATGTGATGTAAACTACAAAAGTTGACCTTATCGCTTATAAGCGATTTCTTCCAAGCCACCTATTAAGTTTAGCCTCATTCAAAAGCAGAGGACCGGACTACAAGAAGGTACTAATGTTTGTTCCAAGAGGACCTTACAGACTGTCATGTTTAAAGTTTATTATGTACATATAACTGAATACATAATATATCCACAGAACATTTACTATCTTACTGAATTCTGTCTGTTTGCTTAACCAAAACAGTTTAACCAATTTAAATAACGGACATGAACTTCCTATATTTTTTCAAGAATCGCGCAGTACATAGAAAACGGCGGCAAAAATAATACCTACAGATGATACTTTGTTAACAAAATTCAAATGTTTTATTCATATTGCATTTTAAGTTGTTTTGAATGGACGCCAAATACGAAAGTTCTTTTGTTGTTTGTGGATTTTACCAGGTTGTGAAACGTGACCTTAGGCTGTGCAAATATAACCATGTTTTGTTTAAATACTTCAACACTTTGCTTTATGAGAAATTTTAGTGCTAGACGATGACATTTTCTAAAAAAAACAGATTTTTTCTTCGTACAGACATATTTTTCTGAAAGTTATTACTTATTATTATTATATATAGTATAATATAAAAAAAGAATAAGTAGGTAGTTTATATAATACATATAATTATATGTAACGTATGTCTAAAAATAAATATGTATTCGATAGTAAAAAGGCCAATAGATACGAAAACTGAAAATTAATTTGTATCTTACAAGACTAAGTCAGTAATTAATGCAACTTATTTTAAAATTTGAATTTATTTTTCATTGAAAGTTGTAATTAAGACATCACAACGATTTTATCAGTATAAGATAAAGCTTTCCTATGAAATTTATTTATGCAGTTAAAAAAACATATCTAGTTATTAAAATAATAATACTTCCCTGATAAGCATGTAGGTAAATATGAGTGTTTTGATTAAGGGCTGATTTTTCAATCCTTGGTGAAAACTGATTGGTCGAATAATGTTTAAAACTACCATTTTAAAAACGTATTCTAATTGTCCGTATTTGACAGTTTACGTGACATTTTAATATTATCGTGTAATACTTTATTGGACGGATAAGTTTTAACCAAGCATTGAAAAATCGGCCCTTAAAAGAACTTACATTTGTATAAAATTAATTAATCAAAGTTTACTTTCACTGCATGTATTGCTATCTTACGCCAATCTTATACAGAATCTGTTTGATGCGTTATAATTTTTCAAACAGGCATCCCTAAATAGCTTGCATTAGAGCAGGTAATCTAATCTTTGATGTTTTCTTTCCTGCCCCTAAATAGGGCGTTCAACGAACCTCGTTATGATCGAATGTGATGCAATGTGTTATCTGTATTTTGATACAGATAAACGTAAGTTCGTTTGAGGTAAATAAGCTTCAGTCAGATGTAAATAAATAAATGATAGAATAAAGTACCTACCTACAAAGTTAGGATGTATTTTTTTTTCTTTTGCGCAAAATTTAATATGCACATATGATAATACTGATAATAAACAGTTATTTCAATTACAATTTTGTGAAGGACACGTTTATATTCTACTTAAAAATAACAAACGATTTTATTATGATTTTAACTGCGTTACGTAAGTTCACATAAAATCTGTTAAACATATTATTTACAAATATTCCAAACGAACAATCTACAATGAAACCAGTAGCATAAAGTATTACTTATAGCCCAGTCTTTCTTACTTACCTTTAGCGGCTAGCCGTAAATATTTCTTTTTATTACAGCCATAATTTCAAACTACCTTCAGTTAGTAATTAACATGCCATTTGCATTAAGCTAAAGATACAGTAATCCTATTATCAATGTTATAACTAATAAGGTTGTGTCATACATTATTACATATTTTATATTTTATATGTTTTCATTACTTATTATGCTACCTTCCTACTTTGTTCAAAGGAATAATGAATTGCATCTAGTAAATTGTGGTTATGTTTTTACTTGTTGTAATAAACATTGAAGATATATGGATTCATTAAAATATCACGTCTCTGAAAATTACATAATATTATATCTGTCTATTTAATGACTTGTAAATATGTAACTATTTAAATAATTTACTTGTTAAAACATCGTTCTACAGTGTTTGCAATTGCAACTCCTAAAATCTCTTGATAAACACATTTTCAAAATATCTTTTTTTACGTAGCTTCATCAGTTGAATTTTCTCCAAAGCTTTGCTTCAAAACTAGACATCATTATATGAAATCTTGGCAATTATATAGTTACTAGTTAGCCACAAAGCTTGTCGCTAATGGCTTTCGCCCCATGTTAGTTACTAATTAAATAATTGATACCTCAACCGCGGATTGGGGCTGTCACGAAAGATCATTAAACTGGCCATCAATTAGCGCATCTAACTTTCTATTTTCTAAATACCAGCCCTTTGGAACGGTATAAGCTATAAACTTTTCATTTTCTCGTAATACTACAGAATGTGTTGAATTTTGAATCATAAGATTTGTTTTTTTAAAACAATACCTTAGAAATAATAGACTAATTCTAAAGGAAGTAATGTAGGGCTTAAATTCATAACCTACATGCTTTAGAATGGCGAAGTAGTATAATCAATTTCGAGTTATGTGTTCCTAAAGATTCCCACTACACTACGCTAAATCACAAAACATCAGTGTAACATACATCGAAATCCTTTCAAACCTATACATATACTTTTCCAGTAAAACATCATTTGGCTAAATGGTGGTAACAGCAAGAACCGCGGTCATAAGCAATTACATGCTTTCTTTTCTAATACTCGTATTCCACTTTACTACTTAATGATCCTACGTGTCAAGAGCGGCAAATTATAGTTAGAAACTGTTGGAAACAAAAACATAATTACTTTGTAGACTTGCCTTTTGAGGACGAGAGAAAAAATTAAATGCACCAGTATTTTGCATCCGTATTCCAATTTTGTACTGATTGGATGGATTTACATTAATAGTGTTTATTCACCCTTTGCTTTACTTGTTTGTATAATATGTCGTATCGATGTCAAGTTCTTTTTAACTGTTTATGCATGCTGCTTTTATATGCTTATAAGGAATTTGTTTGAAAGCTAGTATTGAGTTATCTGAAGAATTTAATATTGTTATGTATTAGCGAATCCAATGAGGAAGTCCTGATTGTTTGTAATATCTATGAACAGTGTTTACTTTTATTTATAATGGTAATCGCGTTCCATTCAATGAATATATTTCGAAGGGGCGTTTGGTATCATTAATGTCGCTTTTCGAGGGTCCAACGTAACTAGCTAGCTAGGTCCTGCTTTATCGGTTATTTTTCGTTTCTTATCCGCAATCCTTCTCTTATCAGACTATCAAAAGGACCCGTTTATAAATAGCCGTGGAATCAGAGGAGCTAAAGAAATTTCTGGATAATTCATGAGCCATTCAATTCCGAATATGGATCGGTTGAAAGTGATTTCGAAAAAGCGGTGCGTAGTTCTCCCCAAAATGGTAGTGGGTTTAATCCAGTTCTAATAATGGTATTCATTTTGGAGATTATTTTGATAAGTAAAGTAAAAATTGGCTAAATGATTTTATCAGGTTAATTACGACGAGTTTTCATGTTCTCAGAACGTCATCGTTGATTCTTATCTGTTGCCCACAGTATAGTTTTTTACTAATGTTTCCCAGAATTATATTCAACGTTTTAACATTTTCATTCACCAAATTTCACTGTCAGTTATCAATTATTACTTACATAAAATCTAAAGACACCGCGACCGTTCAAACTACAATTCGGGTAACAGCTTACTGTAATTTTTACAATAAAAATTACTCAAACATTTTCCTTGATCAGATTAAATTCCCCGGTTTTATCATTTGCGGGAATAGATTAAATGCACTCAACATTTTATCTATTTTTAGAAAACGAAATATTAGTCAGTTTTCCAAACTATTGCAAAAGGTTTTTAGTTTTCCTGTTACATATTCCTACCAATTGAATAATATTATACATATTTAATTATATTTCCAGTAAAATGCTAATGAGCCACTTACTATAGAAAATAATTCTTAAGGCTTTTCATAATTAGCATTCGCAGTATAAAAAATAATTATATAAAGCATTTGAATAATACTTCCAATAATAACAAATGTCCGTGACGTTAATTCTAATCCAATTCAGTGACTTCTGTAATAGGATTAAAAATAAATCTTATTGTACGTAATCCAAAACACCACCATTTATATAGAACTGAGAATTAAATAACGTTTAACTTAAAATTAATAGTTTTCTTTAGGGCTGCGTCTATAATACAATTAGTATTCTAGACGACTTTATTTAAGTGGTCCATTCTAATTGACTTTCATTTATAAATGCAAATGGAAATATTCCAATTTCTGATAAAATCAACAATTTCCTCTCTCTGCATTAATTTAATGTATTACTAAAAAGTGTGGTATAAGGTCATCCAACTATAATTTGCCGATTCGTTTACTTCTAAACCATTATTATTTTTCTACCTCTTTCCAATACTACTAAAGTTTGTACATTCTATAGTATCTACTTCAATAAGTTCCCAACATTGACGTTATACGTAGAAATAATTATACCACCAATTGTCCTTAAAGGAAGTCCCAATTTAGACCAAATCTTGCTCTAATTCCCAGCACATCAAATCCTTAACAACACCGTCAACCCTATTTTCTGGTACCTATACCAGACTAGTCGGAAGCAATTACCCGGTGGGGTTATCGAGCATCGACACGAACTATTTTTGCTCAGACACTTAAGATACCATTGTATTGTCTTACTATTGCCACTCTCATTGCTCGCTTAATGATTTCTAATATCAGCTTATCGTGGTGATAAAACTTTGGAATGGTTTAGGATTCCTTTATTGTTATTCCGCTCGCCACTTTATTGCAGACTTCCTTCTTTTGCTTTGAAAGATAGTTTCCCGCGAATCCACTCGTCTAGTAAGTGATAATGATAATATTTACTGGTTATAATGTTTCGGCGTTTCAAATTTTTTACAGATTCTTTATGATATTTTTTGCGAGCAAGAGTCAGATACATCTTTCCATCTTCACAAACTTTCACGTTTAATATAGTAGTAGGACTTCACTATAAATCGATTATTTATTATTAGATATTTTTAATAAAGCTACAGGCAATTATTTATCTTAAGATATATCATCAATGCGAACAGGCCAGTTGAAATAAATTGTAAATTCAATCTTGCTTTGTGAAGTATAAAAGCTAATACCAGTATATCTTATAGTTAGCATTTATAAAATCTATTTGAGTTAAATGTCAATGGTATACGACCTTTGTGATATGGTATGACATTTTTAGATATACTTAGGGTGGAACAAATGTTTTATTATCTCTCGGATTAATAAATATTATTGATAAGGACATTTCTATAGACTTAGACTAACTTTGTGCCTACATTTTACTTTATGGTTTTACAAAGTATAGAAAAAGTAATAATTTGCGGACAGTGTTCTTAAAATTAGTAGGTACAATATAACTTGAGTTTAATAGTATTGTTAACTTTTTAATTAATACTAGGCAGCAGGCGCCTTATTGCCCATTTGTTCTAAATTTGATCACAGATTAAAAATTTAAGTCAAAAAACATAAAGACAGAACTAGTTGAACTTTGTGAGTATGCATATTGCAGTTATCCGTGTATTACATGTTATTAATATCAATAAATTACAATTGTATTATCTATCCGTGGCTACAATAAATTTGCTCAATTATCACGAACGCCTAGATTTATGTGTTCCAATAATTCCAATTTGTTACTGGTAATTATGTGAAATGCCAGGAATGCCATACAAGGCATCGGTTGAGTTACAAATTTGTGACTGATTTAATTATTTATTTTGACCATTTTTGGCATAGTATTATGATATGTTTTATGTAACGTCTACTAAGTAAAACAGTAACAGTAAAGGTATGTTCTTCTTTAATATACATATATATTTTATTCTTCTGTTTTTTTTTAATTAATAGACACATGTTATATTAAATTAAGAAACGGTTTATATGATTAATATTTCATTTTGGGTAAGTCAATAAAATCGTATAAGTTTAATCAAAAAATAAATAATGTTTTCGAAAATTTGCGACATACTCAAAGGCCTGTAAATTGGTTGAGTAATACAGGGTACATTTAAAACCTCCCCGAGCGTTTTTGCACTGAGTTAGTCTCAAATACACATATTGGATAAAAGTAATGAATGAAATACATCAATGTGGGTCAAGGATTTAATACTAGAATAGTGATAACCTTTGGTTTTATTTAACACCATTTTTATAAGATATCAGTTTATGATTAGAGGTCGGCACGATCTTTACAATATTGGCTTAAATCGAATGTTATAATTCAATATTTTCTCATGACTCACAAGTGAATGATTATCCATACTAATATTATAAATGCGAAAGTAACTCTGTCTGTCTGTCTGTTACTCAATCACGCTTAAACTACTGAACCAATTTTCATGAAATTTGGTATGGAGATATTTTGATACCCGAGAAAGGACATAGGCTACTTTTTATCCCGGGAAAATGACGCAATCCCGGAAATCCCACGGGAACGGGAACTGCGGGTTTTTCTTTGACTGCGCGGGTGAAGCCGCGGGCGGAAACCTAGTAGTATTATATTTTTATAACAAGCTTTATGTTTTGATCGTGTGTAATTCAAGTTCTCGTGCTACAACGATTTGCTATACAAATCTTCATGTCCTTCAAGTTTTGTTATCATCCAAACGTTGCCTACATCAGCAAAAGTCTCGTTTATGCTTCAATCCCCATTTTTTATCTGAAACTAGCGGTCCGAACCGGCTTCGCCCGTGGTACATGTTTACGTTTTCTCTCCAAAAGAACCATACTCGTACTTCAAGGAATATTAAAAAAAAATAATTATCGAAATCGGTCCACCCGTTCACGCGTACCTAATGCCGTGACCAAGGGAAATATGGATTCATTTTTATATATAGAGAAGTGAAAGGGTGGTCCTTTCTGTGTTCTTTCTATAGCCGTTCATTGGGGGTATAGATTATTACCTATAACCTTACATCAGCGTTAGAATATTCTTGCAGTATACTGCCATATGTACCACTTCTGGCGGTTTCTAATCCATCTCTTATAACTTTTAAGGATA
>CAJQZM010039155.1:61299-92374 GCA_907164665.1 Colias nastes | reverse complement strand
AGCACACCTTCGGCTAAAATAAATATAATAATAATAATGTTAGTGATAGCTAAAATAATATTTTATTTGTTATACAAATCCGAAAAATTTTATTATTATTACTAACATCAATACAAGGAACAGCAGACCTCTTTAGAAAACGCCTTCCCGCTTTTGTGGTATATTTATCCTCATCGCGAAAATGCAATGAACAGACGCAAGTTCTATCGGATGGTAACCAGGTTTCTTCACTGCGGTTGTTTTGGACAAATTTTACCCATTTTTCCCTTTCTTCACGGCCCAGACATGGAAACCTTGAATAGAAAAAATATTAATTACTTATCTCTGAACTAGCGGTCCGCCCCGGCTTCGCCCGTGGTACATATTTCGCAATAAAAAGTAGCCTATGTTCTTTCTCAGGGTCTAAAGATTGTCTGTGCCAAATTTCATCAAAATCGGTCCAGTAGTTTATGAGCCTATTCATTACAATCAAACAAACAAACAAAGTTTTCCTCTTTATAATATTAGTGCAGATAAATAAATAATAATTCAATTATACGTTCAAGTCAGTAGCTTATACAATATCAATTAAAAACTTGATTAAAATCAATTAACAAAAAAAAAATTGGTGATTAAGTAATTGATATTCATATTTCATGATTTCACCTTTTTTCAATAATTAACAACCAGTCTATGCTTTTCTAAATATGTAAAATTATTATTTTATACTATAAAAATATACGCCAGCAAATATTACTAACAACACTTATTTCATGCCCAATGTCATATCTTAAATTTTTAATCTATGACAAAATGTCGCCCGCCAAAAATTTTGCTCTAACTAAGTTTTAAAAATTATTATCTAGTTACTTACTGATGAAAAGTTATTCCTTTGCACTTTTCCGTATTCTTTGTATTATTTGTGCAATATCGTAACACACACGAAGGCATATTTGATGCGTTTCACTTTAAAACAAATAAAAAATGAGCGTGACGTTCGCGCCAATGAGCGAGCAAGCGACTGAGTGCAGTTACGCCACATGACGTATGTTGAGTGGAACATAAGTGATGTAGGCGGTATCGACTCCATATTAATATTATCTCAATGCGGACAAACAATATACGTCTATGTGATTGTCAATCTCTTGATTGTGTTGATAATAATTAATACGCTTAATTAATGATAATATGGATAAAGGCATCACAAACATGATTAAATATGTATAAGACGATTGAGGAAATTGGATATTTATCTATTGAAGCTTTGGCTTCAAAAGATAAATATCCAATTAATTAAATTATTTAATAGAAGCAATGTGACGTTTTGGTAAAAGCTTCTATAAGTAATGAAAAATGATAAATTAAATAACATTATAGTATATTACAAATACTTTATTACAAGTAAATAGATAGATAAATGGGAAGGTGGGTTAATTGTAGTGATTGCATGCTGAAATATAAAAGGCCTACAAGGCAAACATTTTCCTAAACATCCATTATATCAGTTTGGCGACAATTATAGGTAGGTAATAGTACTCGCATATAATATACCTAATCTCTCTTATTCATACATAAATAAACTCTAAGCTACAACAAACAGTTGCTCATTTTTTATTTGTTTTAAATAATTCTCAGAATTTCAAATATTCACTACCTACCTATTGTATAGCAATATAATTAAAACATTTTTTGTATAAATTGCAGCGAAAGAATGTATGTAATGTATTTAAAACATTCTAAATTTTCAATTCTAAATTGCATTCCACATTCATTAACTGCGATAAACTTATTCAAAATAAATTATGTTATTTCGCCAAGTTACAAAAGATTTAGGTCTACTGAAATATGCAAATAGATTCACCATTCTGTAACATTTGTTGGCAATGTCTTTATTCCGGTAGATTTCTTAAAAGGCCTTCGAGTCTAATCGCTTTCAATTGTTGAATTATCATAAGTGACAGCCTTTACCTGACTTTGTGTAATTCGTGAAACTTTCTCGAAAGATATATATACCGTCTAACTTGATAAATAATTTCGAGAGAGATATGTAAAATGAAATGTATTCTTATATGTGATAGCTGAATTCGTAACAATGTTTATTTTGAACGATAGTGTCTTGCAAAATTTAAATTAATATTAAAATATAAGCTTTATAGCTTAATGGACAGCGTGTTAATAGTACTCTAGAGATTCTAGGTTCAAGGAATATTTAAAATTAAAGAATAAGAGGTTTTAATGTTAGTTTTAACTTTTAACAAACAAAAAAAGATTGAGTAAATAAATGGATGCTAAATGCTATTAACAGTAAGTAGGTTTGGAATAACACACAACAAAGGGTCCTTAATCGACTGTATTTACGGATGACAGTAAGCTCTGTTGCACGGCTGCTGAATCGCTATCGAATGCTACCTCGACAGCTCTGCAAACCAAATCCGTTCCTAAGTATTTTCTCAAAGAATCGAGTTCAGTAAATACATCAAAGATTCCGGATTTTCAAGCTTTTGAGTGTAAAAGTAAACTTCGAGTGTAATCCACTTTACTGTGCATAGTTTGCATTCATATTTCATTTAAATCGTTGAGTGTATCCAATTGCAAGGGCGATGTCTTTATGCAGTCTTGGGTCGACTCGTGGTTTTTCCAGTCATATTGATCCAATCGCTAGCCATAATTTAGGGGAAGTTTGAATATATCAAGAACCGGCAGAAATAACAACGCCGTAGCTATACGGTTCACGAAGAAATAATAAAATTCAAACGCGAAAGGGATATTATTTTGCTCTCAAAATATGCTGGATATTTTAATTAAAAAAGTGAATTCATTCATCAGGAATCGCCTAAATTGCTACAATCCCTTACAAATGCTCGATGCTGTGTAACGAAGCGCGATGGCTCATTTTATTTGCATAAATTTGGATACGTCGATTTGCGTTCCCGTTTTGTATAATTAATTAAGGAAATCTAAAATTTTGGATATAAAAGTCATCAGCAAACTTTGCGCGTTTGAAGTATAAAAATTCCATCGAATCTTTTCATTATGCTGGTTGAATTTATACCTTAAATATATGAACTAAATTGATTCTAATTAGCAATATACGGTGTCTCCCACATTCTATAATAGAATAATTATTAAAGAAGATTAAATATGGACAACATATTAAAACATCCAAAAAATATTGAAACCTTATAAAATCAAAGTCACTAGCTAGCCTAATAAAATTATGTTTTGCGTTCATTCCTTGTATTTACAGGGAGTTTGAAACGTAATAGTTAAAAGTTGGATCATTCTATTTGCTACCGGGATCGTGTGGAAACAGTGTTAAAGCTTTATTCGATTCTTGCTCGAACAACATTCTACCAACTTACATGGACTGAAATCCATCAGCTGTTTTCTTTTTACTTCGTTACTTACTATTTTATTTGGGGGGAAATAATTAATACACATTCGTGTTTGGTGTATAGCTGATGTTCTAAGTCCTTTGTTCTATGAATTTATACTTATTAAATACACAAATAAATACAGTTTTAGCTAATAAGTCATTAATTAAAATCAGGGCTTGAGCCAGATTTTTTCCTTCGCGTTATTATTTCTTCTCAAATGTTATGTTGTCGTCTTTGTATATTTTCAATTAATTTAATTCCATGAAAATTAACACTTTTTAATAAAATATTTCTACAAAATATTTTATTAAAGGAAATTTCCAGAAATAACTATCCACTATATTTTTTGAAATATCAGTGGCTTCCCAACCCTGAATAGAGGAGCTACTTATAACTTCTGTAACTTATATAAAGTATTTTACAATATATTTCTACCTCTATTTTATCGGCTCTCTATACAAACTATAGGTACCAACGATATTAAAGTATTATTACAGTGAGACAATATAGAAGCTCTTCCACTATTATATTTTACCTAGGATAGGATCGAAAATTTTGTTTATAAATATTTAATTTGCTTATAAATATTCTTATAATTTTCTTATAATAAAATTCTTATTATTTATGATAAATAATTTATTCAAAATCAATGCAACCTGCAAATAGTTACTAGATATATAATATAGGCAGTGAATTTGCGAGATCGAACGCTTCAGTTATATGTACTTTCGCTTCAATTAACAACTGTTCATATACGTACCGGCTAAGTTCTGACATTCCAGTGCGATCTAACGTTTTCATTGAATTGATAAAAACTACTGAATAATATTAATATTTACAAAAAATATCTATTTGACTTTAATATGATGGGAAAAGGTTAATGATGGATTTATATTTATTACATTCTTCTCCAACAAATACACAACATTCATCTCCAAGTTTTCAGGAAGTGTAAAAAATAAATTTACTATTTTTATTTAATTTACTATTCATACGACACACGCCATCAAAACAATATAATATTCCACATTTGCCACGAATACGCAAGTGCTAGATATTTTCTACCTTAAGGTTGATGTTCCGACCGTCCCTCCATACATTTTTGATTACCTCTAAACACTTAACACAGACACTATTTCTTTAAAACTAATCATTTTATCACTTCTCTATAATGAAATGTGTGCGCGTTCGACCTTTTTAATCAATAATTTACAATATTTACTTAGAAAAACAACAGTAAAATACCGGAAAAATTTGACACTTCTACAGTAGTGTGCGTGACTTTTGCCAAGCGAAACACGACATAAAGCACGACATCTAGCGCATAGACTATATGTACTTATTACAGATCTAGCGCGTCAATATCTAAACGAAAGGCGATGTTTAGACATTGACGCTAGATGTCGTGCATTCGCGTTCGTTATCTTATACATAATGAGCATAATTCTAATAAATCAAAGTTCTGTGTAAAAATTGAGTAATTTCATTTCCAATCGTTCAAAGAAAATAACAATAAAATAAAACTAATGACCTTAGAAACTATGTTTTTTTTTGTAAACAATTTATTACTCATTATTGTTCGTCCGTCGTAGGTCTGTAAACTGTATTGTACACTGAAGGTAAATGGTACTGTAGGTACTTTAGTTCGGCGTCGTCGTCCGCGTTCGGCTTGATATAAAATTACATTCTTGATTTCATTGACACGCGCTATGATTTGCGCGCGGAATTTCTTGTGTTGTGAATTTATTTTTGTATGCTATGCATTTTAATTGATTCAAATTGCAATGTTTCTCTAGTATACATTTGAGACTATATTGTAAATTGTAATAATTGATCGTGGGTATAGTAATTAATTATTCTAATAACGCAATTAGTAATATATGTATTTTCGGTGGGATTCAAAACAAAAAATTGGCCCGTGATTTTTATGAAATTTCACCACATTGCAAATCACATCAATCATAGTTCATACACATGTATGACGAAAGTGATTAGTATTGTGGCTAACATTGACTCATCAGTTCATCACTGAAACCAGTGATAAATCAGTACCTATATCATATTGTGTTTGAATATTTTTAAACAATGATATAAGTATACAATTATTATAAATCGGTAAACTATCAAAGTAATCACAAACTTGCAAACATTGGTAAAATGTCCAGTAGTTTATGAGCCTATTCATTACAATCAAACAAACAAACAAAGTTTTCCTCTTTATAATATTAGTGTAGACAAACACTATGAATACGATCACGAATGCAAATTCGGGGATTTTCTAATTATTGCTAAATAATAATTGAATTCGTTTTGAAATACTCTATAATTTTTAGTGTATAAATAGACATTTATAATGTGGTGCTCATTTTTTTTGTACTGCTAACGCTATTGTAGGTACCTATTTTCGTTGTTTTATTTCAAGTGAACACGGCCATACAATTTTGTCACGAGCCGCCTATGATTGTAGGTACTTTTGTTAGGCTCCTTCGTCGTCCGCGTCGCGTCGGCTCGAAAGTTCTTGATTTCATTGTCACGCGCTATGATTTGCGCGCGGATTTTCTTGTGTTGTGAATTTATTTTTGTATTATTATTATTTTTTATTTTTTTTTTATTTTATTGATTCAAATAAAATATTTCACTAGTATGCATTTGAGACTATATTGTATTATGTATAATTTATCGTAGGTATAGTTATTCTTATAACGCAGTTATATTTTCGGTGGGACAATTTGACCCGTGATTTTTCTGAAATATCACCACGTTGCAAATCACATCAATCATACACACGTATGACGAAAGTATAGTGGCTAACATTGACTCATCAGTTCATCACTGAAACCAGTGATAAATCAGTATATCATATTTTATTGTGTTTGAATATTTTTTAAACAACGATATATACAATATTATTATAAATCGGTAAACTACCAAAGTACTTCCGAATTTTCAGACAGACAAACAAGTAGTTTGAACACGCAGTTTTCTTATACTAGTAGCAAAAATCAAAACCATAATATTATGTTTACCTACTATATTTTACTAAAAGTCGAGTGCGTCGAAATCGTAAATAATAGGTAATATAATGTTTTTCACCTTCCTGGTTATTTTCCCATAGTAAATAGTGTTTTAGGTTTGTTGTTGTAGGTAGGAATAATAATTAATTATTCTTACTTGTTGGTTATGAAATGTATATTGAAATAATTTACTTTTACAAATCATTAGTGATATTAGTTTTGAGTGAAAATGCTTGGATCAGCATAATATTATATGGTACTTCAAATACATGTTTTGATAAAAAAACAATAGTGTAATAAAATAAAACTGCGTTTTATTGTAATCAATGTTGACAGTTTTAAATTCCAAAATTATTGATCAATAAAATAGTTTACACCAACAAATATAACTTTTATTTTTATAACCATCGTTCATAATATAAACCGTAGCAGGTGGCGTTTTGAAGTTCTGTCTACTCATACAGAAAAATGGAAAACTTGTTTTTTTTGTAAACAATTTATTACTCATTATTGTTGTTTGGCTGTGTGTTTGGCAACTCGAAGCGTGGTCGTCCGTCGTAGGTACTTTTGTTTTGTTACTCAGGAGGATAACCTCAGACTGTAGACACTGTAGTGATGTCAAGACAAATGTGCGAAAGACTGTAAAGTCAGACGCTAATTTAGAAGACGGGCTACCCATTGGGGCTGTTGAAATTGTCTGGAGATCCTTTTGGAACTCATCCATTCTGTGGTTAAACACTTCAAACATCTGATCAATAGACTGTGTGATGGATTCCATATTAGTTTTAGTGCAGTGGCAGTGTAAATGTTGTTGTTGAGGTTATGTAAATTTAACACTTTAGTTAACTACCAAGATATAAAGAAATGAGGATAGGACACAATAACTATTGGTTGAGGTATTTATAAACTCATAATATACTTTTAAAAAAATCACGTTTTAATAAATTTCTAGAATTAAATTAGAACAGCTGATTCAAAATAGCCTAAAAAATCTTAATAATAATAATTACGCTTCACAGCAAGAAGAAATGTACCATATGTACCCGCACAAAGTCGATATTGTGTTGCCTACCGTTCGACTCAATGGCTAGGGTTGTACCTTTAATAATTATTACCAAACTAATAAACCGAGTGATGCGAAATAACCATAATTCTTTTAGAGTTTGATAAAATGATCAGGCAGGTATTTTCTTTAATCCTCTGAATTCTCGGTTACTAAATTGTATCGTTGAAATTATTCTTAATCGCGTAAATTTAATAAATAATCATATCGAAAACACTTTTCATTTGTTTTTTTACTTTCACGCCCAACTACTATACAATAATTACGTTGTTTCGGTATTTTGACGAGAAAACGCAGGAAACATCCGTTGTATCATTTTAGATAGATTGTATATTTTGTATCTGTAGAATTGAAATCAAAGCTATGTATATGTTGTCTCCATTCTTTTCTTATCGGATTGTTGATCCCAATGCGAATGCGTCACTTAAATTTTATAAAAGACAATTAAGAACATCAAAAATAAAGTGATACGTAAATATTTCACAGTGCAATATATTATGTAATTAATAATAATTATATATTTATGAAAAAATAATTACATCAGATTTAATAATCGCAATTGTTTTGAATGTACATATGAATAAATGATTACATCATAATAGTAATAATCACAATTGTTTTATTTCCCATTTGTTGCAACCCTAGCAGCAGAAGTACCTACACTGGCGGCGCGGCGGCATCGTGCGACATCAAAGGCATTGCCTTACTAGGTAAGTTTATAATGATTAACTCTTTAATAATTATTTTTGACTTTACTCATTTCTTTTATTATATAATTTACGTTTTACTTTTACAGAATCCGATTCAATGGATTATGAAGACGAGTCACACAACGCCATACGATAGTGATGATGAATGAACATTTCAATAAATGCATGCGTGTTTTTTATGTTGTTTTGTAATTGTTAATTGTTTCTTAAATAAAGAAATAAACTAAATATTTAAATGATGATTTGTTATTTGCAACACAACTTTATATTTGAGATTCTTTACAAATGTATATTTAGTTTTGTATCATCAAATTTATAAATTTTATTCCATAGTTTTCAAAATTAAATGTAAATGACCATAAAAACATTAATAAAGTAAATCATTGATGTAAGGTCAGGGAACGTAATACATATATACATCTGACCATGTAGAAGCTAAGTCTTGTTGACTGCTGAAGTCTGTAAAGTTTTGTTGTCTGCTGAAGTCTGTACGCAATGAAAATGTCTGCCGTGTCGAAAATAAGTTTTTAAGACCCTAATAAATAAAATATATGAATGGCAGATCTGGTCAAATACTTTCAAAATTGTATTTTTTTCAGCACTTTCATAAGTGTCTGCCAGAATGTTATCCGCGTGATAATGGTCTGCCATTGTTATTTTCCGATAGTAATAATAATCTATTTTCAAATATCAAAATGGCAGACGTGGTCAAATGGTTTCAAAGTTCGCCAAAAATTTCCACCTGTCTTACCTAAGCGCGCGCCCCGTCCACCACTCTGGGCTTAGTGACTCCTCATCTCATGTATAGTAGGTATTATTAGGGGAATCAACACACAAAAATCCAGGTCTGGTCAAATACATACAGGTAGCTTTGCGCTAGCTCTTTAGCTATTACTTCTTATGGAGAGAAAACGTAAACATGTACCACGGGCGAAGCCGGGGCGGACCGCTAGTAAATAATAAAATAATAAATAGTGTATTAGATTTGTTATTGTATCTTGTATACCTACGAATAATTATTCTTACGTCTTGTTGGGAAATGTTCAAATACCTACCTATTGAAATAATTTACTGTTACAAATCATTAGTGTTATTAGTTTTGAGTGAATAGGCATGGATCAGAAATTCAGAATATAATATGCTACTAACTACTCAAATACATACATGTTTACACAACAAACACCACTGACCTCTATAACTATAAGTTATAGAGGTCAGTGACCGTCAGTGACAAACACTATGGATACCTACGCTCGCGAATGCAAATTCGGTGATTTACTAATTATTGATACCTAGTCATTGAATTCGTTTTGAAATAGCCTGTACTTTGTAATTTTTAGTGTTATAGACATTTATAAAATGTGGTGCTCATTTTTTTGTAATAAATCATCCCGAACGCTATTGTATTTTCGTTGTTTTATTTCAAGTGAACACCTATACAATTTTGTCACGAGCCGCCTCTGGCCTCTGGGTGAAATAAACAAGTCAAATGATTTTTGTTCTAATTGTATTTTGGTAGTAGTTTGTTTAGAATTTACATTACCATTGTTTAATTTTTACCTACTATATTTTACTAAAAGTCGAGTGCGTCGAAATCGTAAATATCTTTTTCACCTTCCTGGTTTTTTTCCATAGTAAATAGTGTTTTAGATTTGTTGTTGTATGAATAATTATTCTTAGCATAATATTATATCATAGGTATATGCTACTTCAAATACATGTTTTGATAAAAAAAACAATAGTGTAATGTAATAAAATAAAACTGCGTTTTATTGTAATCAATTTTGACATTATTTATTTCCCAAAATTACAACAAAATAGTTTACGCCAACAAATATAACTTTTATTTTTATAACAATCCTACTTGTTTTACATTCACGCCATCTAGACTTAAATCTTTATCATTTTTGTATACGTCTGTGTGTGTAAACGACCCTGTATGCAATGACAGATGTTATAATGCATTTTTTTACCGAATTGGGTGGATTTTAAGGCAATGATATGACATATTTCAATAAAATATAATATTCAGTAACCGCCATGACTATTCCTACGACCTTAATCTTTTCCAATTACGCAAAAACTCAAATAAACTAGAAATGTAGAATTCAGCGCCATCTAGCGGGACATTGGCTGGGAACAGATCGTAGCAATCACCTTAAATGTTATAAAAGTAGACAAGACCTTATTCAAAATATAAAGTTTTATGCAACATTGTGAACCGAAATAGAATTTTGAATTTAGCAAATTCACTTCTACGAGGTGGCATTTTGCACTGGCCGTTGGTAAAAGTACAGAAATTCCCGTGTAACAATGCATTTCATCTATATAATAAAAATGAATCGCCAAATGTGTCGCTAAGCGTAAAACTAAAGAACGACACGACCAAGCTAATTTTTTTAACGTTTTTGTTATGGCAAATGGCAGATTCTAGTGTAGAGACAACACGAAAAATGGGCAATGGGGCAGCAAGTTGTCAACATTTTTTCATAATATAATTAATATTTAATAAGAATAAAGTAGAAAACAGTACGTTGAACGTTCTACATCTATTGATGTTTAAAGTTAACAATTAAAATAAACGATTAAACGATATCTCTTGAACCTTTTCAACCCAGTAGCATAACATAAAGAGCTTGCATCAAAAGTTCGTTATCCTTAGCCGCATACGATTTCAATTTTCAGGTTAATCAAGATCTTGCTCAATTGAACACTCGATTACTCGCTTACGGACACCGGAGTGTTTGAGTTTACCGAGACTGATTGCGTTTGCGTTGCAAGAATATATTACTACGTATTACATACCGTTTGCTGACTACTTATCAACCGCTACAGGGATAAATTAAAGTTTAAACCGTACGAAATGCTAATGAAACTGAACAGGTACTAGATCGCTTTCAAAAATTCCTTCTCCGTTCCATTTGTACGTGATCCCTGAATATTATAAGCAATATAATATGTCCTACGGGCGAGGCCGGGGCGAACCGCTAGTTTAATAAAATAAGCTAGAATATTGTCTGAAAGTACTGTCTGATTCAAACTCCAATGAAGGCTGAAATTTTGCATATTTATAATTTACATTCGTGTAACATTGTACATGTAATATGTATTTGAATAACATATTCCTGCAAACGAACAATATAATCTATCTAATATATAAAATTCTCGTGTCACAATGTTAGTGACCATATCTACTCCTCCGAAACGGCTGGACCGATTTTCATGAAATTTTCTGTGCATATCGGGTAGGTCTGAGAATCGGCCAACATCTATTTTTCACACCTCTAAGTGATAAGAGTAAGGCAGAACAACGTTTGCCGGGACAGCTAGTATATTATATTATATTGTGCTGTACGGTATTGGTTTATACCCAAAAGGAAATGGGGCTTCAATTTAACCACATTATTTTGAACCCACAAAATGAAGGGTGTTATAAGTTTAACATTTGAATGTCTGGTATTATAGATAGATACTAAACTAAACCGATGAAGCAATTTTTAATCGAAGTTTGAATGCAATATTGTAGGCTTTTTAATCGAAGTTTGAATGCAATATTGTAGCTCTCTTTGTTAGATAGAACAGTAAGTTTCAATGATCTAATTCGAAATAGTGTCAAGGTCTGAGATTGTAGGTTAAAATTACAATTTTTGTTTGATTTGTTTCAGTAGCAGTAGGTATAGTCTCTTGCCGGGACTCTTGTTTATTTTGGATCAATTATAGAAGAAGTTCCTACAAATAAAATATTCATAAATTATAATGTCTTTCAATATTTATGTATTAGTAATTAGAGAAATTAATATCTTTATCAACTGTTCGCTACTATTTCACCCATTAATTGCTAATTAAATAAAATTAAAAGCGCCTATCTGAATAACATTTTCTCCGTATTTGTTTATTATTATTTGACTATCGTTTTATTTGCATTTGAGAAAATGAAACAATAAATATAAATTGTTGGAATTATGTAATACATTGTATAGATTAATTATTATTATAAGTTCAGTTTTAACAGACAAATTAAGTTTCAGACGTTTGTTATTTCAAAAACAGCATAGCAGTTAGTAATATTATTTACTTTTTGTTAAGTGCAAACACAAGAGCAATCTCTATAGCATCATTCATAGTCCGAGATCAATCAATGACCATGGTTTCGTATTGCAGTTTTATTTCCAGTGTAGGAAGGAGATGGCACTAGGTGACCTCTGCAAATAATACTGCTTTAAAACAACATGGTAAGGGGGCATATACTTACGGGATACAACATGATTTCTGGCATAACAGTAACGCATCACCACCATCCTGACTTCGGTTATTAATTCAAATTTTAAATCTTTCAATAACATGTTTATTCAAGTCGAACATAAACACATAACAACCAACGCGACAGTCGAAACTGCAACCCTGTTCCGAAACGTAGCTGCCTTAATAAAAAAACTAAGCACTGAAATCGGAAGAGCATATCAATTTAAGAATCGTAATTGTAATAGTACAATGAATCGCAGTATCCGAGTACAGAGTAGTGCTCTCTGTACGAGTGGGCACCGTGAGTTGTCTAATTAACGAGAGCGGCTTATGTTGTTCTATCTTCCATTTTTGGGGTCGTAGTTTTATGAGTATGATACGCTATATTCTGTAAAGCGGATTTTATGTTCTTTTTTTAATGCAATTTTGTTATTGCAGGGTTATCTATACTAATATTATAAAGCTGAAGAGTTTGTTTGTTTGAACGCGCTAATCTTAGGAACTACTGGTCCGATTTGAAAAATTCTTTCGGTGTTAAATAGCCCATTTATCGAGGAAGGCTATATATCGTCACGTTATGACCAACAGGAGCGGAGCACTGCGGGTAAAACCGCGGAAAACGTCTAGTACCTATAGTTATATGGGTAAAGTTAAGATTAAAATTTTATTTTAGGACAATATGATAATAAAGGCTTATAAAATGTGTCTTTATGCAAAGTCTAATTTTAATTACTATTTTAATTTATAAAGTATATAATAGAATTACAATGGAGTAAATGTCGTCCTATAAGATATTATATAGGTACACCCTAATCGTACGTACAATAAATATATTGTTTTTTTCTTTCAGAATAACAAATCTTAAAATATATATTCTCTAACTTATTAATATCTATTTTACACTGCTAAATTCTTTTAACAAGCTAAATATAGTGATAAAACAAATAGATGGTCCATTATGTACAATAACTTTTTATTACTGAAATTACACAAAAAATCACAAACAAAACACTACGTTATATTAATAGATAATGGATTATGAATGAAACTGGATCAGAATACAAAATGCTATTTAAGGCAACAGACAAATAATTCACTACACGCTTTTAACACGTTCACTGCGGCACCTAAAATGCCAAACTTACCGTTGTTGCGGCATGTCTTCCATACTTCACATCGGCAAGTTCACCACTGTGCGTCATGAGCCATTTTTATCACATCGCACCTTCTGACTTTGAAGGTTAATAATTTCATGAAATTTCAAGATATTTCAAAAATTTTTTTTTCAGATAATATTATATATAGTCTAGTATATACCGCATAAATAGCTTTTAGTTTGACTTAATAGTTTAAAAGATATGAGGGAAAATGTAAACCCCTGATTTTGTGAAAAATTATTTGCCATCCCGCACTGCGTTGATACGGCATGTTTACAGTAATAGCGATGGGAAACACTGTAAAACAAAACATCGATATCGATATAAATCAATTTTGTATATTTCAGTCTGTTTGTTAACAGATAACGAGATCGTCGATACAAAAAAAAACACTTATAAAACAAGGTACTTGATAGAGTACTATCAGGAAATTTTTCAGTAACTTTTGTTTTAATTTGTTAAGTAACTTTTGTTTTAATGTTTTATATTATTTTCACAACTGTCATCACATATTTTTTGCATTTATGCTACGAAATAAAAGAAAGTAAAAAAACTAAAGCCTTTATGGTATCATTGTCATTTAAAAATTTGATAACGACGCGTGGGGTCCTGGTGCATCACTATGCGAGACTGACACGCGGCGCGCTCGCAGTACAGTGCGGCATGAGGTGCTTGTCCATGACAAAATATTTGACATGCCACACACAAAAGAAACGGTTTCTTTTCTATGCGTGTGTCCAATATTTTGCCATACGATTTTTAAACGAAATTGAGTCCTACCTCAAACTGTGATCACAAAAATATATTTGTCTCTTTTCTAGTCATTGATTAACATATAAAAAACCTCGCCGCACCACGGTGAAAACTGCGATTTTGGGCGCCGCACTGTGGTGTAGTCGCTGATGGCCCGATACTGGACATGCCGCAGTGAACGTGTTAAGCACTAAATAAAGAACTTTTACACTAGCGATTTATATTGCACTCATTAATATACGTGAAAAATAAAAACATGAAAGTAACGCATCTAACCACGGTACAAGAATAACCGATGTTTTTTTTTTTATTTATATACTAGCTTTTCGCCCGCGTCTTCGCCCGCGTTTTCAAAGTAAAACCCGCATAGTTCCCGTTCCCGTGGGATTTCCGGGATAAGACCTATCCTATGTGTTAATCCAAGTTACCCTCTATATGTGTGCTAAATTTCATTATAATCGGTTTAGTAGTTTATGCGTGAAAACCGTAGTATAAAGTTAGAAATAAAAAAATCAATTCTACGTTTATATAGTAAAATTACAATTTAATTATTTCTAACTTTATACTACTACGCTAGTGCAAAAGCCGTCTAAGAATATCTAATTTAGGAAATAAAGTCATCGAATACGCCCAAAAAGCAGACTTAAACATTCCTAATTCAAGCATCCTTAACCTAAGTAGTTTTCCTGATACGGTTTTAAGTTTGTTGAATACTTAATGCTACAGCTCAAGCTGTACTTAGCGCTTTCCGATGACCATATTAGATAAGACGGAACTGCTATTTAACCGACATTGTAAAAAGAAACGATGGTTTTCATAGTAAGTGTAGTTTTGAAGTGAAACATCTTTAGGCGCGTTGATAGTAAAATTTCAAGGTCGCGTCATGTCAATACAGTCACGTCATGAAATAAGGCGACGATTTTGGCATCTTTGAATCTTGTCAATGAAGTTTCACTTCTGACACGTGTGCACTCACACGCTCTATTTTTATAACACGTTGTAAGTGATTATAGGCTTCACCTGATCCGCGTAGCTTACTCTACCATAAAAAGTACAACCAACAAGTCTGTATAGATACAACATTTCTATTCACAAAAACGTGTTGGAATATAAAAACTTATTTGG
Organism: Colias nastes; assembly: GCA_907164665.1. Taxonomy (NCBI): domain Eukaryota; kingdom Metazoa; phylum Arthropoda; class Insecta; order Lepidoptera; family Pieridae; genus Colias; species Colias nastes. Next base: position 76,954 of record CAJQZM010039155.1, on the reverse strand, counting down.
CTTAGCAACCCCGTGTTAGCACCGAGTTTGTGCCATTCACCTAGAAGCGCGAAGTTTGCAAATTGACAGCTCCAACGTAATTCGGGCAAATCAGTTTCTGTGACGTCACTCCATTGATACGGGGGATTATTTCATTACTAGCTGTACGCCCTGGCTTCGGGCGGGTTGACGATATAAGTCCTATTTGTTTTCCAAATTCGCTTTTATTTTCAACACAGAAAAATATTATAGAAGATTGTACTTAGTTAATGGCGTTCTTAAATTCAGAGGAAGTTAAAAAGGAGCTTACGCCAATTATGTTCTTATTGGTAAAATAGGTATACTTCCTTCTGTACTGTGTTCTGTTCGATCCGAGAACTCCGCGATACCTAAAAGAGAGATTTGAGTTCCTGGTATCTAACGTTAACCCGACGCGTTCCTGTAATAAGCATCGTCTAGTAATGCCACCGCATGTCAACCACGTTTACAACTCTTCGTTCACTGTGCGTGCCATTAAACTTTGGAATGATTTACCGTTAGACATAAGAGCAGCTCAATCTCTTTCTACGTTCAAAAACTTACTGAAGCAATTTTATTTATCCAATTAGTTCGTAATAAATTTTTAGGTATTTTATTTTATTTTTTTTTTTTTTTCTCTCTCTCTCTCTATTTAACTTAATTTAGGGTCAGTTGTGTCGGTGTGCGTTTTATATATTATGTATGTATATTTATATATGTATGTATACTATATTAAAATTGTAATAGTTATGTATGTATCTATTTATTTTGTTATATTATGTATGTGTATGAGTATGTATATGTGTATGTAGGTATATGTAAATTTGTATGCTTATATTAATATATGTATATACACTTAATATATTAATTATATATTTTATTTATTTATTTATTTTTTTCTGTTTTTAGTGCACCTTGCCCTGTTTTTTTTTATTACTCATGCACTGCGTCTCCTTGTCCACCAGGTTGTCTGGAAGAGATCGCTGTCTTAGCGATAAGACCGCCTGTTGTGCTCTTTGTTACTTATATAATATTATGTACCCTTATTTGTACTATTCTCTGTGGTGCACAATAAAGAATTTTTGTTTGTTTGTTTGTTTGTTTATACTTTTACTGTAATAAGTTTATTATTAAATTCCTTTTGACGATGACCAAAATTCTCATACGACTCACGTCCACAGTACTACATTCAAGTAACAAAATGTAAATCATCATGATACAAAAGTTTTGATTGTGGGTTCGGAAAATATTATCTTGTTTAGGTATATTTAAGAAGCAGGTTCTTTAGAATCCGTCACTGAACAGTTCTATATAGCGATATTTACTATGTAATTATATTATAGAATATTATAATATTATGTTCCTATTGAAATATTGAGGCACTTTACTTACAAAATAAAAAGTAGGTCGAAACGACAAAAATTACACTCTGAATTTCTAATATTACATAACTTGGATAATAATTTGAACTTGCATTGCTTAAAATGAAAGCAAACTTGGCACATGCTCAATATTAATATAAAATGCAAATAAAGAGCGCTGATTTGAGACCCTGGTTGGATTATTTATATCTTAACGCTTTAGGTTAAAATAGAATACAATACTGCTTTCGTAATGAATATTGAACCCGGTGAAATAGATCGGATCACTATCAATACAAATTAGGTTTTCAACAGCGTTATACGATATTCCCTATAAAAATACACTGCGATTTACAGCATAAGAAAGCTAAAGAAAATTAATTAGGTTTCTTTAATTCTTAGAACCCACATTTCTTTAAGTAAACGAAGCTGTACTAGATTTTTATTCTAACAAAACTTCGAAGCTTTGATCCAGTTTACAAACACAATTAAAGCGGTTATTAATCACGTGTAGTGTGAATGGTAAATATGTCAGAAAGATACTTAAGGTAATGGTTTCGACACATTGTGACTGAAAAGAGACTGTTTACCCGCATATTGATTCTACGCTAATAGAGTGACAAACACCGGCCCTACAACAACGTATGGAAAAACTTATAAACAACTTTCACACACTAATACATAGTAAGAAAGACTATACTATTCTTACTTACTTACTAGTGTCGCAGTGACCCAAAAGGAGTCTTGGCCTCCGACAATAAGGGCCACATTAAACTAATACTCTATGATGTTTACATCCTTTGAATATTCTTGGATATAATAAGACTTTTCAATAACTTTAAAAAGCGTGTAATTTAATTTATCATATTAACCAACATAATCAGAATATTATGTTCCATACACCAAATTAAATAATATAAGTGTTTGTTTTCCATGCGTTTAACTATCAAAGATGGAAAGAGCTAACATGTGTCCGTGACTAATCGGTTAGTTTTCAAGCTTATCTACTAACCCTTTAATAGTTTAAGGGCTTATATACGATTAGTAGTGTAAGCGTCGACTCTATTTGAAGTGGCGGGTTTGATGTCCTGAATAATATTTAAATTAGTAACGAAGCTCGGTTACTGTATAAAGCAACTATTTATTAATATTACATCATAAAATTTTCTCTATTAAGGAAAACTACGGCTTTCAATCAAAAATAACACAGTATATGCAAAATAACAGTACCTACAACGTTGATTTTATTTTTGTGTAAGATGTGCTTTAATCATGACGATATTTACCTACTTGTGACTACATTGATATTAGAAACGAAGCCAACCAGTAGAGAATAGGTTCAATTCTAATAAAATATAAGCTCAGTTGAAGTAAATTTAACACAATTTTCATCTAATCCTATTTCTATATGATACGTTATTCATAATGAACACTAGAGCCTGAACTAGGCCAAGCCTTTATCTAAGTCGCTGGTTAATTTATATTCATGTCGCATTAAATAACAGATGTATTCTCTGTACTCAGATAATTGTAATGTAATATAAGTAATATGTGAAACATAATATGATAGTTTGAAATCGGAGGAAAATATCGTGAGTTAAACGTTTGGTGAACATTGGCCAGCGCTAATGCACTAGGTCAGGAGTATTATAGAATTATATAAGGATTATAGAATGAAATGTGTTCGGTGGCTTGTGTCTCTACAGTGAGAAACACTGCTGATGAAGCAATATATCAAAGAAACTTTAAGTGCAGTCTATTACTTCTCAATTTCATAATCCAGTACACAATATAGTGAAGCGGAATAAATAATCAATGAATAAATTAAAAAGAAATACTTGTTAGATGTTGAATACAATGCTTACTAATTTTACATTCTCAAATAGAGCCTGGTTAACTTAATCGGTCTACTGAAAGTTAATCTATACACACTTTATATTATGCGCAATAATGCCATCCAACATGTACTATTTTTATTGCAGTATAATTTCATCTTTTTCATACGGTTGCAAGACTTATCTAAACCCCAGCCAAAACACCAAAGCAGCGGTCACGGCCCCCGCCAACTACATATCAATTCTTACGAATAGTTCAATAAATTTTACAAAGTATTGCATACAACATTGAACAGCACACGGCTTTAACCATATATCTTCAACGACACCCCAACAAATCTTTTTACACGGAGATGGACATAAATCTTCGATTATATAACAATCCATAAGATATTAACCCCTGTTTAGTTTAATATTTAATGTCGTACGATCCCACATATCGGGTAACTATTAAGAAATTATAATATTATAGAGTCGGTTACATTGAAATGATATTAATATAAGGAAATAAAAATATTTGATTTAATTATAATGAGCTTGATACATGAGATGTTTTCTGATTATTTTTTAGAAGCCATGGATTGAGTCGAATGACATCGATATACCTACAGAGGAAGAAAAATATGGTAGTATTAAAATATTGTTTGTTACATTTTATTTATTGTTTGTTTAATATTTCATATTAGTTAGGAAAAAGTGCTGTTCTCACCTTAACGTGTCAATGAACCCATAAACTTTGACACAATAATCTAATAAACTATTCCACCTTTCAATGCCTTATTAAACTTACAACCTTATTCGGAGTACTGATCAATATGCAATTATAATTAAAGGTACTAGAAAAAGCCTGTATAGTGTATACCTTTATTATACTGTAACGAAGTCGGGGAAACTATTACAAAGTTCCAAGAATAAGGCGAGCGGTGCCGGCCCGTCGGTAGGGCGTAACCCGCCCGACATAAGAATCCCAACTTACCACACAAAATAAAAGACCAAGAGCACCTATTAAATTTAGTTCTTAGACTAGTTCGAGCGGGCGATTAAATCGCGACAATGATGTCTCTCAGCTAAAGTTATTATCGAAATAAATTATGGTGCAAGTAAATTTCAATCACGCGCTTTTGAAGCGAAATTACTCTTACAATCGATGTTTAATTTGTAAAGTGCTATTTTCTCTGAATAATTTTAAATGTTATTTCAGCGTTAATTTGTTTCGTCCGTTATTTCGAAAACACGCATTTATAACGATAGACTATCGGAGTGATGAGGGAAATGAATACGAGTAGGTATTAGCCGTAGAGAATCTACATGGATTATGGACATTCACCGAAAAAAGAAAATCATTTGAACGAGAAAAATAACGTTTTTTAACTCTCTAATTGATGTATTAGTGTTGTAGCCTATCGTATTAGTTTACAGTGCTACAATACGAATATCAACGAAACAAGGAGAACGACAAATGGTAATTATCTCACTCAAAGATTACTAAAACGTAATTTTTATGCTAAGAATTTAAATGCACATTTTATTTTAACAGAATAATATGATAAAATCTGTAAGTATAAAAAAAAATTAGACGCCCTGTCTATATACTTGGAATTACACTGAAAAATATCTAAACTATAGGCTGAGTATAACTTAAAATGAAGGCACCATTAATTGCAGACAGTAAAAATATATAACCAAATCATACTGTTTACGCATGTCTACGCTTCATCAACTATTAGCAATTCCACTTATCACTTATCATATAATTAGCATAATTTGCGTACTAATGTATTTAATTTACAGGAGAATATCATAAAAATTCAAAGATCAATTAGCGGCTTTGATCTCAACAAAGGCCCTTCCGGAGAGGTCGGCTTCTTTAATTTGCCGGACGCAAAACAGATTAACCACTTTTATTCGCCAGCTTTAGCATATTTAATGAGAGATTTTCGCTGAGAACTCACAGGTCTATGACCGTATTACTTAAATTATGCGTAGATTTTGTAATCGTATGTCACGTAATGGATTGAATCGATCTTTCGTGGAATAACGAAATAATATGTTCAAATTTATGAAATATTTTTCAAGAAAGATATTTTTTTTAAATGTGTACTTAACATTAAATTGTTTATCACTCCTATTTTAATATTTACATTCAGTCAATTGAGTGCTCAAATCAAATTGAATCTTTAACTTAGTAACCAACCAACATGATATATTATTACCTTATTTTCTGTTACTTACACTATCTTATTTTCTTTTATATATTTTCTGTTTTCCAATTTGCAATTATGTGGAAAAACTAGAACTAAACACTCACTACAGCATAAATTATTACTCTGAAATACTACACACTCAAATATAGTACAGTATATGTCTATACAAAGCATCGTCACAAGAGATCATAAAAATATTTTATCATCTAAAACTAAACTAATCAATCAGCCACAACCAGTTAATTCGCCATCAATTCCGTTTAATTGAATGTCCAAATGCATTCGTATCAAGTACTTACCGCAATACTCAGCACACGTCATGTAAGGTTTAAGCACTCGTGCCGTACGAACCCGTTCCATCATCCGTACTTTGTATGAAATTAGAATGTCGCTACGAATTTTGCAAGTTGGCACACCGTGAAATTGTATCTGGCGTGCACCACGCTTCGAGCTGACATAGAAATGCTGCTCGGACAGATCATAAGTTTGCAATATTAATACTAATGCTAAGATCTCTCCTTTAAATTCGGTTGAGATTATTATTTTTGAAGTGAAACTAAAGTAAAACTTCTTTAGGCGCATTAAAATTTCAAACTCGCGTCATGTCAATACCGTCACGTCGTCAAGTAAGTCGATAATTTTGGTATCTTTGAATCTTCAAAGAAGTTTCACTTCTGACACGTGTGCTCGGCACACACGCTCTTTTTTATGTCAGAGCAAGCAAAGCAGGTGGGCCACCTGATGTTAAGTGGTCATCACCGCTAAGAAACACTTGTGATAGCGTTACAGATGCTTTGGCCTTTTAATGACAAGTACGCTCTTTTATTTTAATTAAAACATGATGACAGACAGAAATACGAAATTTAAATCAAATAATTGATATCCATTGTTACTGGAATTATAATATAATATTTCCTGTGTTCATGATTTGTTACATAAATTAGATTAAGCTATTTTTCACGACTGTATAAGAGGAATAATCATCGATGCATTACATAATTAATCGGAAATATTTATTAATAGCCGCTGCCTCTGAAATGAGCAAGTATCATTTATAGATGAGACTAAATTTCCTGACATTATGTAATAGGTCTTTCCTTCTTTGATTTTACGATAGAGAATTATTTTTGGCAGTTGTATTTTCAGCCATTCCCTACAGATACAGATCATTGTAAAACTCATTTGTCATCCCTTCCCACTACTTACTATTTTTAAACTTAATCGGTCTGATTAGATATTATTCTTTACCCAGATATGAACTGAACTGAACCGACATTAATGAGAATGTTATTGAAAGACAGATATTATTAGAAAATATATACGGTATTAGGATTTACAGGAAAACTGCGTCTTATACACCCACACGAATCTACGCTTTCTTACATTATAAGTATGAGTTGATACTATTCCTGTAAGCCATTGAAAATTTTTGCGTTACAAAAATATCGAACAATAGTGAATGATATGTACCTTTAGCTTGTTAATGTATGTGAGAGTATTCTAAGTATGGAACTAATCTATACTATATATTATTAATATTATAAAGCTAGAATTAGTTTGTTTGTTTGAAGGCGCTAGTCTCGGGAACTACTGATCCGATTTGAAAAATTCTTTCGGTGTCAGATAGCCCATTTAACGAGGAAGGCTATAGGTTATATATCATCTCGCTGAGACTAACAGGAGCGAAGCACCGTGGGTAAAACCGCGGAGCACAGGTAGTTCCAAATCTTTCTAAAATTTGTTTACAGTTCGTTATTCAGAGTTTATATCACAACTTTACACAACTTTATGAAATACACATAACGTTTTAATATTTTTTTTCTTTACTCAGGTCCAAGGACGTTTGCAAAACTAACACAGAATGTCGTGCTAGCTGACGACTGAACTATAAAGCATGTGAGACCAAACACAAAGTAAAATATTTCTTGTTATTTTAATAATGATTCGCATTCATTACTTTTGTTTTTTTTTTAATATCCATTGCTGAAGTTGATGTTTTAAAAATTAATATGTTCGTCTATTTAGGATGTAGAGACAACTAATATTCGATATTCGAGTCTCTCGGTTAGAAAATCTTAATGAGTATTTTTTTTATAGTTCATTATATTAGAAAAATCAACCCAATATATCCTGTAAAATCGACTTGTCTTATTCACAATCACCTCTTCGCACAATTCAATCAAGTAAATATACTTCCTTAAACATAACCAAAACACTGTTCCTTTAAAATCGCAACGAAAAATGTAAAACTCATCTCGAAACCGAGCTACGTAAGGTGCACCTTATTTTAAAAATGAATGGAATGAAATGAAAAAGGAACTTAAAGAACATAAGATACAAAGTGATTTCGTAAGTGGGAAGGAAATCTTGAAACGATGTTATGTGGACATCGCGTGACTATGTGGCGTGTGCATGTATCGTACAACCTTGCACCGCTTGTATGCGCACTTCCATCGGACTTTGGACTTTGTGATTCCATAAGAGATCATAATTCACATTACCATTGGACTTTGGACTTTGAGATTCCATAAGAGATCATAATTCACACTACCGTGGGACTCTGGACTTTGAGATTGTATGATATGGAGACCATCGCAACGTGGTGACAAATATCTCAAGAAAGGTTCTAAATATTGAGACGGAGCGGGCTTAAATATCAATGTAGAGTAGAGACCGTCATATATTTCACGGAATTAATAAAATTATTGTTAAAAGTTTAAAAATACTTAAAATACCAATATTATTTTAAATTTACTTTTTAAAAAAATCCACAATTTACAATGTGTCCTATCACAAAGTAACCTACTTATAAAAATTTTCTTCTTTAAAACAATTGAAAAAAATACGTTATACACAAACGAAAACTAGATGTCGAAGTGGTCATTGAACCTGATTCTGCTATAATTATATATTAATATCTCAGTAACTGAACGTTCAATTCTGACTTGAATTTTCGTCATTCAATATTACGTTCTGAATATACACGTTATATATTGAGACACTGGAATAAATAATATAATAACGAAATAGACTTTGACAATGTATTTATATTTCATTCCAAAGTGTATATCTGTTTTTGATAGAACTAATTAATAACAGTTTAATTAACTGTCCAATAGAATGGTTTGATCGTCTCCTACATAAGTAAGCATGTGCTTTACATAGGTTAGAAGGAATAAGTATAAGAAAGTTGCTGAATAGCAGGGCATCATCACCTACTTGCCTTTAAAAACAAACATGTGTTTCATATTCCATGAAATTTGTACCGTTTTAACGAAATACAAGAATGACATTTCTTGATAATTTGCAGTAAATATCGACCAAATTGCTAAATCCATAACTATTTTACAGTAAGGTCTAAAACGGAATGCTGTAATCGCGGTTCAGAGCGAAGCTGGAGCAGGAATATTGAATTAAAATTTACTTATCAATAGGACAGGTCAATTTTGTTACTAAGCTATTTACCTATAAATAGAATAAGAAAGGATCGCTACATTATCCAAGTATATTCGAATATTCAAAACTTAACCTTTACAAAGTTTTGATAATAACAGGTAGGTATCATAAAAATGTAAATAATATAGCGTAGGCGAGGGCATAGACCGTTAATTTTCAGATTTTGAATATTTCTTATTTTTGAAATATTTTTTCTTATATTATTTGGAAGTAAACGAGCAGGCGCAATGCCCGATGGTTATACGTAATTTCGTGGCCCAAAGACGTCCATACCATAAGTTATGGGTGTTACCTACCATAGAGGGAATGCTATGAAGGTAGGTAGAGCTATCCGTGAACTAAGAGCCGTGTTTTCAGACACAAATATGCTTTTTTCTTAGTATTGATTTCCTTCAATAATACATACCTATTTATATACAACCACCATACCTACATACCTATTTATATAAATATAGTTACTCGCCCCGGATCCGCCTGATCTTCATGACTTAAAAATAACGTAACCATATTACGGTATTAAAGTAGGTATTCTCAGAATTAATATGTTATTTTCATAGTTGACCAATTACAAATAAGTTTACTCATCACATTTCATAAAAAAAAGTTTAAATTAAAATTCAGAACTTTTAATAAATGTCATAGAATTATACCACGAAGATTTTATTTAGGATCCTTTAGGAATAAATTCATTGAGCGGGTTGCCTTTTACAGTCAGACAATATGCTATTAAACGTACAATATTGTGGTGAAGCTTAGTTTTGTGCTTTCTAAATCCCTTTGAGTTCTGTATAATAAAGCCTAACATTAGACGCGTGTTCAATTATATAATGGACTCGTGTTATTTCTATCGAATATACTTTTCTTACATATAATGCGATTAAATATAATAATATAGGTAGGTATTAGTTAAATATGGATTATAACTTTCCATCACTTGTTGCTTTATAAATTTTTATTTTATTAAGATACCAGCGCATATAAAAACGTATTGGACCAATGTTCTTTAATATAATATATATTAATTGAGTAAATGCCTAGGTATACATTTAAATAAAGAGAAGTCATTTTTATGTAATATATAGTACTTCGTACTCTCTTTACCGGATATAAGGCAGAAAAACGCAACTTCCAAAGAAACTTCTAGAACACATGTGAACATTTTGCATATAATAAGAATTATAGGTACATAATATATGGAGTAGACTGTAACGTACGCATTGTTATGAATCAATTGACCAAACAAATCAATTAACTCCTAGGCAGATCTAAAGCACTAACATAGATCGACTGGCCGGTTGGCTTGGTTGGTAGTGGCCCTGCCTTCCAAGCCAGAGGTCGTGGGTTCGATTCCCACCCGGGGCAAATATTTGTGTGATGAACATATTTGTTTGCTCTGCGTCTGGGTGTTAATAATTATCTATATAAGTATTTATTTAAAATTATATATCCATCCATCTGGTTTCCATAACACAAGCGAAAGCTTAGTATGGGATCAGATCGTGCCGTGTCTAAATTGTCCAGAAATATTTATATTTATATTTATTTATATAGATGCATTTACTTGTGGGGTTTGACGGTACCAACATGAAACTAACTTGCTAGGATTTCCCGCCTTTGTTATAGCTATTGTCAACGTTAAGAGCAAAATGTTAGATTTTTATTGCGTTTTATTTATGTTTTTATTGAGTTAATAATGCAACGATCGTTGTTAAATAAATGAAGTTTAATTTGAATATCGTCAGCCAAACTGGGTTACATATAACCAACATATTACATTTTTTTATTGTTATAAAATAATAAGATCATCTGGAACTTTGAAAATTGAACGTCATCGTAAGTTGGCCAAAATCAAAATACGCGACTGGAGATTACATAATAACTGGTGAATAAAGAGAAATCAATATATTATGTAATTAATCAAAAATAATCCTGTATAACTTTAATTTACAAGAATAATTTTATATATCTTTACAATTTATTTATATTTTATTTAAAACTACCGATACTCTATCCCTTTACACCAGCTAAACTCAAACTCAAACTCAAAGATTTATTTATTTAGACTTCTTCTAGAAGCACTTTTGAAACGTCATTACATATTTTTAACATTTACCACCGATTCGGAAAGCAATATCTACGGAGAAGAACCGTAAAGAAACTCCATAGTTGCTCTTTTAAATAATACTGTAACTACGTATTACTAGCTTTATTATTAACTACATTTTCTCTAACATCACTTATTCAAGGCAGGTTGGAGAAAGCGAAGATGTTGGAATACAACTCAACTCAGTCTAGGAAATAAACGGGACAGGTGTGATACACGCATGAGCGCTCCTCTGCCTATGTAAGGGTTACCAGTTTCAAAACATGTTTGTTATTTAAATTATTTATTTTTCGTCAATCGCAGTCTTTTTGTTACAAATTGTATATTATCCATTATTTATATTTCCTGGTAGCCTATTATTTAGTATACACCACCTAAGTGTATTCGTTTTTTTTTTGTCATTGCTTTCCTTGGTTGGGTTACCTGGAAGAGATGGCTCTGTAGCCATAAGGTCGCCTATTGTGCAATTTATGTGTATTTATTTTTATGTTATGTCTGTAATTTGGCGTGTACAATAAAGCTCTCATTCAACCATACATTCATTCACTCAGTAACCCACACAACTTTGCTACTACATCTTATGCAGCATATTACATTCAACAACGCTCTAAGGAAGAAACGTGGGCAATATTTTTATAAAAAAAAAATAATACAATATTCTTGCATTTGCATCACATGTCTCTATGTTGAAACTCAAACATTTTTTTATTTAATTTAAATTATTTTTAATTATAACAGTTAAATGGGACTAGTTCGGAAAAATTACTTTTCATAGAGAAGCCGTTAAGGAACTTTTATAGTTGCTCTGTTGTACTTCTGAAAGTCAAGCATACAACTTTCCGTAAGAACGAAAGAGTTATCGGAACAATATAATACAATATTAATAACATTTTACAATATATTGCTATATTCAAAGATTTTTTCATTTTTAATTTTATAAACATATATTTATATAGTTATTAACTGAATTAAAATAACAATATCAATTTTAGATATATCAATAGACGTAACGTATTCCACCTACCTACATATCTACGTAGGCTCATCTGTAAAAGTAAAAATATATTGCGATAGAAATTATTGTTATTATTGTTAAAGGAAATAGTATAAACTATTTTTTTTTTATATAACAATGAATGCAATTTTATGACAACGTTATAAGTTAAGCTTTGGTATAATTGTTAGTGACACAAAGGACAATTAAAAATTTCTAGAAATTCACAGGAATTCTTAGAATTCTCCGGCTATTAATATATTCGTTTCATTGTAGACTTGGAGAGCGTTAGCAAAATCGGATTCTACAGAATGTAGTTCGACGAAAAATTCCAAGCTGATTGGCGAGCTCAGAAAAAAGAGTTTTTTAAAGGTACGGCTAACTCATCAGATTTTGTTAAAATTCCTGTGAAACACCTTTTTTCGAAATAATTTAGAATGAACTGAATGTTTTTTTTTTCTTGTTGCACTCGGTTGCACAGAGGCTAAACTTTTAATCCTTTCAAATGAATTAAAACTATTAATTTATATTGTGAGGTAAACATGTTGTAGATACATTTAAATTGTGCTGTAAATATTGGCCATATTCGCGTTTACGAGAAATTAGATTGGTCATAACAGGCTTTATGAATCTGGAAGTTTTTAACCAATTAATTTCGATGCTTGCATAAACAAATAGAACGAACGATGATCTTTGGCTTAACATAGATTGTATTAATATTAGATAGCCTAAAAAGTCACATTGGATTTTATTATTCAAGGTTCAAGGGGTTTCAAGATTCATAAAATAAGGTAGGTACCTAGGATGCCTGTTGACAGAAAATAGTAGTAGTAAATAGTTAAAAGTCATCAATATTATTATTATTAATGCACTATTACTACTTTTTAAAATCAGAATATGTTTAAAAAACTTTTTAATTACACCTATCAACCCTACATAAGAAGTGCCCTATCTTCCGTTGCTAAAGCGTGAACGTAACAGCTGCCTACAAAACAAGCATTTGTACTCGCATTTAAATAAATATATATATTTTTTTTTAACATAATTATCTCTCATCTGTACTAACATTATAAAGTTGAAGATTTAGTTTTTAGTTTGGATGCGCTACACTCAGGAATTACGAGTCCAATTAAAAACATCCTGAAAGGTGTTCGATTGCCCATTTATCGAGGAAGGCAGTAGGCAATATCATCACGCTAAGATCAATAGGAGATGAGCAATGCAGGTAAAACTACGGGGTACAGCTAGTATCTATTGTAAAGATCATTTCACATTATTACACGGAAACGTTTCTTAGTTTATTTTTTTATTTAAAAGCGTAAACATTCCTGGTCTTTTCAAGGGATGTGGGATGTAATATATTTTCATAAGAAAAATGACTGAAGGTATATTTCACATCAATTTATTCTAAGATAAAAGATATGTAGTATAAAGTTACATACATAGTTATAGCCGTTTAAGGATAACCAATTGTTATAATATAGTAGTTACATAATAACTATAGTAAAGTAAGACTGTATATGCAGAGGGCCACACATGAAATTTTTAATTTTGTGAATCGACAAAATAAAAATCAATATGTATATTTTTTATATATTATTAAAATTCATTCATTGGTGTTACTGTTTTGTACGACGAGTGATGCTGAAATGAGCATATTGTGTTCAGAAACATTCGTAGCAATGACCAGAGTAACACGAATAATGTATTTACAAATTGATTATTTAAATTTTGATTTCTTTCGCACGCTCCTCGATTCATCGACTCTTGATAAATTCGAAATCCAAAAACTCTACCAGAATTTGTCACAGACCAAAATTTTAATAACAAAAATTTAAAATAATATTATTTATACATTCCATTATTTAATTTCCACATCTCAAAACATCATACATTAATCGAATAACAGCAGAAAAGGGGAGTTTAAACAGATCCGAATAGATTCGGTTAGGAATGCTAATTAACCGGTCCGTCACATCGAGCCGCTGTTTCAGATGGACAGACACACAATCAGACCGTGTAATTAGCCTAATCTTCACACCCGACGATAGACAACTTACAAAAACTATTCCTATAGTAGAACTACAGTATTATATTATCTGTGGTAGAAGAAACAAAATAAACTATATACAGTAAATATCCCGACTTACGCTATCCCGTTTTACGCGAATTTAGAGTTACGCGGTTTTAGTTGTCCCCCGCGCGTCATAAAAAGGGAAGATACAAGTCATTTACAAAAACGGAAAAAAACACTTATTGCAAATTAACAAAAAGCACTATATTTGAATCGTAATATATCGTATTGACTTTGAATTCAAAACAAAAGATTTGTTAATTGGCAAAGAAATTGGAACAATTATTATTGTTTATGCCCGATTTACGCGAATTCGACTTACGCGATTTGGTCAACTATTATATTGCCTCTCGCTTACTATACCTATCGGGTATTACTGTACAGTGTACCCTCATATTTATCATCTATTAAAAGTTCTCAACCACACCCTACTTATTACTTAGTACTAAAATAGAATAGATACATAATAATTGTTAAGGAGCCCTGTACGAACTTTATGGGTAGCGTCTTAGTTGCCAGCCTGAAAATTCATGTTAAACACTTGTTAAAGTTTAACTACAGTAATTTGATTTTCTAGTTTAATTTAATATATTTGCTAACACTGCGAAAGGTTCGAAGTTTATTCGTAACTGTAATTAGAATGATTAAAATATATAAATACTAGCGGTCCGCCCCGGCTTCGCCCGTGGTACATATTTTGCAATAAAAAGATTGTCTAAAGATTATCTGTGCCAAATTTCATCAAAATTGGTCCAGTAGTTTATGCGTGAAAACCATACATACATACATACACACAAACCTTTCCTCTTTATAATATTAGTATAGATATATTCCTAAATATTTGTCTTATATTGATAAGTCACAAAATATAAATACAAAAAATTTAAATAAATACCTTAAAAGTGACTTAAGGTATTCATCAGAATTAATCGTCTCTATAGTCTATATACCTATAAGTGTGATATGTAGGTATGTACCTAAGTCTTGCAAGACTTACATACATACACTTATAGGTTTAGAAATATTATTACATGGATGAAATAAATATCTACAAAACTAATATTCAGTCTTAAATGTAATCGAGCTAATTCCGCTCGACCAAACCAAAAAAACCAATAAAAATTTCAATCATCCCAGCAAAGAAATTAAACCAAAGAGTCATTAAGTAATAAGAATCATTCTACGGAAGATGTTCTGCAAATAGGGCCAACTAATTTGGGAGACACGGTTTTAAACGGCATATAATAAAAGTTAATGGGACCGCTCTTTTCATGATTCCTGGCGCCGACCATGCCCGTTTCCCTAGTCGACGTTTTTGCCTTGTTAATTAGCATTTTGGCACTCCAATCTAATGACTTAAGAAACAAGCTGCAGGTGGTTTAGTGTTCATTACAATGATTAGAGTTTAGACGATAACAGCAACGTTTACAAGTTGATAAAAACAGTATTTAACGGGTTTTGATATTATGTACTTAAGGGAGTGTTCGTGGCATATTTTTACCCTTTTAAACGTTTTTATTTTATAGTATTTAACGAGGAAACAGAGCGAAAGTATTTACATGGAAAAAACATGAAGTTGTGTTTCTAGAAAATTAATTGAAAAAACGTAATTCAGATAATATTAAAAAAA